>SSSI01004535.1:0-51099 GCA_004796505.1 Oryzaephilus surinamensis | reverse complement strand
CTGAAAACTAGATCAAATAGTTAATTATTTACTATTTTAAATGTCATCAGTTGGGTGTGGAAGCCAAAAAATTAGAAATTAAGAGGGATGTAGAGTTGGCCACTTTCTTAATACAAAAATGCAAGTGACATTTTAACCATTTCCTAAAGCTAACAAATCATTTTTCATTACTACTTTCTATCAAAGACAAATTGTCTATTTAGTTTTAATAAAATTGGCAGCTGAAATGCATTATAAAACAGCTGGGTTTTCATTAAATAATCGTAGAACGATAGAATTATTCACAGATTTCAAACGTAAAACTTTGCGAACTTTCCCAAGCAATTTGTTTTAAATTAGTTAATTTTTTTTTAAATATGGCGAATGCGCCAACACAAAACTAATAAATTATTTATACAGGCAAACGCACCTTTAAAAAAATACACGATAAACAAACTCATATATTATTAAAACATTTTTTTTTTTTAATAAAACAAGTTTAAAATAATATGATGCAAACAAACAACTTTGTACATCAGGTCATTTTTCTAAAAATTATTCAAATTTCAAAACGAAATAAATTTTCTTAAGTATTATAATTATAATAATTATTCTTAAATGTGATTCATAAAAACTATAATCAATTATCAATTATCACAAATCACAGACAATACTTACGTGTAGGGAAATAGATAATTAAGTTTCATTTTAAAAAGAAACAGTTTTAATTTATTTACAAGTAAGTTAATTTATTTGTTTGTTTACTAATGCAAATACAAAAATTATTTTTTAAAATATAAATAAAATTCACAAACATATATGTATAAATATATAGGGTGATTCAATTTAAACCTAGATTTAAACTTACTCCAAAATTATTTCAAAAACTTTACAAGCTTTTTGTTTATAAATAAAACTGTGTTAGAATCTATGGTCTATTCATTTAGGGAAGAAAAAAGTGTGATTGGTCAGCTTCCACATGATTTAATTTTTTAAATTTGATTGGTCGAAAATAAGATTAGAAGGTGGAGCATTGTACCAAATGCACACAATTATTGGATTATTTTCAAAAACGTCATAATTCAAGATGGACGATTTTTCTTCCCTATCTAAATGCACCTTAGACTGACTTTTATTTACAAATAAAAAGTAGGTCAAAAACTAGACCGGTTTGTATTTACAAATAGAAAGTACATCGAACACCAGTTTTTCTTTGTGATCAAGTTGGTTTTTAAATAATTTTGGAGTAAGCTTAAAATGAATCACTCTGTATGTATAACATTGATTAGTACAATAAAATATATAATAGGAATTCTATAGAAGTCAAACAAAAATCTTATTTGCACTTTTAAGGCGTTCTAAAGGACGATGAGAAAGGGTAAGAAGGTAATTTATATATTATTGAAAAAAATCATCACATACAATAAAATATAAGGCATTTTCACTGATCAATTATAAGCCATTTTTCCTGCACTTGTTCCACCTGTTGTGCAACAATAGGATGACGTAGCCTTAAACGAACCTCCAATTTACCACCCACTCTTTTCCTACCTTCCAACAACTATAAACAATTCCCATTTGATTATAAAACGAATGAAAAAGAAAAAAAAACAGGAAATAACTTACATCAAAGCTATCGTGCAGTTCGCACCGTGTCTCCAATTGTTGTAATTTAACATTTACGGTACCAATTAGTGTATCACCACGGAAGAAACCACTAAAACAACAGCAAATGTTGCTAGCGCACCAGCAGCTAGCAGACACACACAAAGGCACCCTTAATTTATGAGCAAAATTGAGATTTTTTTTTAAAGAAACCAAACAAATATCAACCACCCACCAAAGCTAGAAAGGCACAAAGGCACAGAATTTGATGAAGTTCTTATGCTGCATTAAATTTATAGACATTTTTTTGGTGCTTGCTCACAAATTTCAAGTTGCCGAAAATAAAAAAGCTTAATGTGCAGCAAAAGAAGCGAATGTGCAAAAGAAAATCAACAAACCACCAATTTAAAAATTAACTATAAAGGAATGATAGCAAAATAAACATTAAAAATGCGCAAACAGTCAACATTATCACTCAAATCTATTGTACTTACCCCTTGGAGTAGACTTCAAATTTAATTCCATGACGTTTAAATACTCTTTGACAGACTCTGGCATTTCTTTGAATTGGAATTGTAAATGTTGCATTATATTCTGGATTATTTGTGTCCTTTACAGTGGCAGTTCTTTCAATAAACGGCGTATCCTGCGAAACAAACACCAAATTCGCAGTTGTTTTACAAGTTTCGAAAAAAAAAAAACTTACTTGTGGATACGGAAATTCAAATTTAACATAAGTATCAATCTCTTTCGGATTTGTTGTTGTGTAATTGATGCCTCTAATAATAGTCATTTCTAAATCGTTGTCACCTAAATCGGTGAAACTTTTCACAATGGAAAAATCCTTTTTCTCATAATGAAATTTCGGTATGGCAGCACCAGGTGTACGATGTATCATTCGTACTGTATCTAAATCTTTGGTAACATTTAATGCTAAACGTTCGAAACGATTCATTCCCGCCACATCCCCTAAAGCTTTATGATGATCACGTGTACTTAGACACATTTTTAATTGTTTTGTTAATTGATTTTCTAGACGTGATATTACGTCCATATTACTTGTATCATCCTCAACACATTCATCAGCCATTACAATATCATATCTATAAAAAAAAATCAACGAAAAATTAGAAGAAAATCTTTAATTTTGTTTCGTATAAATATTACTCGTTATCGAGTTGTGATTTTCCATCAGGCGACACTGGAATCGAGGCCCAATCAATTGGCAAACCACCTTTTGCAGCTTCAATCAGCCGATCAAATCCTTTAGCAGTTCTAAGAAATTCTTTTGCTTGAACCATTTCACCTTTTTTCTTTGCATTTAATGCAGCTACTTTAAATTGTTTCTGTTTGGCCAACAAAATCAACAATTGCTTATCAGCCCTTGTGCTTGCCTGCCGACTAATATTATTATTTTGTGATTGACTCGACGTTGGACTAGATGGTTGCGGTGCAGGAGGTTTCGGTGCTGGTTTAATTACTGGTGGAGCTTTTGGCTGGCTACTTCCAGGCACTGGAATAGGCCCGTAACCCGGTGGAGTTGGTAATTCTTCCAGATCAATCGGTTTACCGAGTTTATGCAATTTGATAGCTTCTTCGAATTGTTTCGTTATTCTTCCATATCGTCGTGCTTTACTGGAATTGCCTTGTTCCTTCGCAGATGATTCTTGAGCTTTATAAACAGCCAAACGTTGCTCCAAAGCCTCCAAAACTGTGTTGGCAGTGATTAAATTCGGTGCAGGTTCAGATTCTTCTTCAGTTGGCGGCTCGGTCGGCTCACAACTTTGTTGCTTTTCACTTTCTTCGACATTTTCTTTGGGTTTTTGTTCATTTGGAGGGCCTGGCATACGTGACAAATCGACGGGCTCGCCTTTTCCAACCGCTTCTAATACCATATCGAATTGTTTAACAATTTTTAAGTGATTTAGAGCTGTTTGCATGTCGTCAGACTTTTTTGCTTGCAAAGCTGCGATTTTATATTCTTTTTGACGTTGTTTTAACATATCAATTAATTCTGTGTCGAGTGGCGTCTCCTTGTGAGACTCTTCCACAGGTTCTACAGGTTGTTCGACCGGCTGAGGGGGCATTTCACTTGGCTCCGGCTCTGGAATTGGTTCATCTTGCGTTTCTGGTAACTCTGGAGCCGGCCGTATCGGTTGTGGCGGCTCAGCAGGTTTCGACGGCCCTGTTCTTACCTCAGGCGGTATATCAGCTTCATTAACAGTCTTTCCAGCATTCGCTTCTTTAATTAAACTATTTAAAGTCTTAATTCCTCGACCAAATCGACGTGCTCGACTAGTTTCACCGGCAGTTTTAGCATTTTTTTCAGCTTCTATATACATTTTCAAACGATCGTTGAGTATTTTAGTAATATCGTCTACTGTGGTGCTAGGCGATGGCTCAGAAGGTGTTTCTTGTGATTTATCTTCATCTGCATCGTCGTCGCCAGCAATCATGTTCAATTCGTTCAGTAAATCCGGATCGTCATCATCTCCAGACACTTCCTCATCAGATGGAATGTCTTTTAGACTCTGTGCAATCATATTGTCCAAGTTAGCCTGAGGGACAACTTTCTTCTGACGCCGTTTTGGTCTTGCTGGATCATCGCTTATGGCTAACGCAGCTAATTCAGCTTCAAAATCATCATCGTCGTCGTCATCGACACCAGCATTGTCCACACCAGCATCCAAGCTTGTTGGGATATCGAATAGGCCGTACTAGTGGAAAATTATCATGTTCTTTCGAAATCAAGCAAAATCGAATAGTTACCTGCGATAAACTTTTACCAGTGTGATCTCGTTTTGGTTTTTCAACTTTCTTTTTAAACATTATCACAGAATTTAGTTTCTAGTTTAATAAAACATGTACAACAAGTGGTAATTTCCCGAAATTGTTTAATACAATTCAATGGAATGTAAACGCTTAGTCACACTTTATTTTTAACCGTTTTATTGTAAAAAAGAGTTTACTGTCAATTTGGTCAAAATTTCCATTGCCAACTTAACATAACAACAATAATTTTGACCAAGTATGTAAATTTTGTATTAAAAAACTTCTCAAATCGAAGTAAATTTTATATATAATGATTTATATAATGAATTAATCACTAGACGAGGCTTAGTTTAATATTAATATTTGGTTATATCTAAAAAATTTATTTGTTATTGAAATAGCAGGGTTCCTCATTTCTGTAAGTTGGCAGTACTGTTGTATTCGATTTAAGTTGTGGTTTAGAGGTTATCTACGTGGAACTTCTTATAATTTCTCAATTTTCTTTAAAAAAATGGCACCAACACGTAAAAATCTTAATAATATATTAGCTCGAGTAAATTTCCCATTATATACTGTACAAATGTTAACAAATCGGCACATAATTGTAGGCGGTGGCGGTGGCCAATCAAAAACTGGGGTTGCAAACGGTTTTGTACGAATTTATAACATAAAAATATAACAATTTACAGAATTTTACATTTTATTTAATCGCAGGAGATATTTGAGTTATCACATGATGGTAAAAAGTTTATTGCAGAAGAAGTAACACGACATGAAACTGGTCCGAGTGTTGTGATGAATTGCTCAGCATTTAGTGATAAAAAACATACATATTTAGTTGCTGGCCAAGAAAGTCATTGCCAGTTGTATAATGTAAACAGTATTCTAGTCAATGAGGACGATCATGTCGAAGAAATTGGCAATAATCACGAAGATTTAAGACATAGAAAACCACGAGCGAAACAAAAAACAGACAACAATAAAAACTTGAAGAAAAAGTTGAAATTTAACGTAAAACCTGCGGATAGTGTACAAACTGACTTTAAAGAAAGTGAACCGTTAAATAGGGTAGTTAGAATTCATCATACAGGAAAATTGATGGCAACAGGTGTACCTATATGTTTTTTCTACTTAAAAACATGTTATAAATCTTGATTTTTGATTAGGAGGAACAGATGGAGTTGTTAAACTGTGGAATTTCCCTTCTATGAAACCAGTATTTGACCTCAAAGCACACAAAAAGGAAATTGATGATATAGATTTTAGCCAATATGGTAATTATATAGTAACTATCGCCAAAGATGGTCTTGCCGTTCTTTGGGACTGTACCAAAGGTAAAGAATTAAAGCGTTTGCAGTGGAATCAACCAGAAGGCTCAAAATATTTATATAAAAGATGCCGGTAATAAAATTAAATTAAAATAAGCATGCTGATTTTAATAAAACGTCTAGTTTTGGTATTATCGAGGGAGAAGAAAAGAAATCTGCCTTATATATGCTTGCCAATCCTACTGGGTTAGCAAAAAAACAAAAGTCTTATCTGCAACAGTGGCTACCAGAAGATGGTGTGATAAAAAAAGTGGCTATATTCGATGAAAGTCTTGCAGCTTTGGCTGTAAGAGATGATGGACGTTTTGTGGCTGTTGGAACAATGTTTTCAGGTTCTGTTTCAATTTATATAGCATTTAGTCTTCAAAGAGCTTTAATTGTTAATGGTGCACATTCCATGTTTGTGACTGGTTTAGAATTTTTACCTGTTTTGACGGAAAATTACACTAGTTTTAGTGTTGCTGAAGCTGCTGTGCTGTCAATTTCCGTTGATAATCACGTTTGTATTCACACATTGCCATATAGGAGTAAGTTAACAAACTTTCATTCATTAAATGGGATTTATTAAACTTTTTTTCTTATTTTAGAAACAATACCTGCCTGGCTAGGAATTTTAATATTAATTTTAACTCTATTTATGACTTTTATTTTCTGTTCCTATTTGGGTTTGTAGTTAATTTATTAGTCATATATTTATAAATATATGGGTTTTGTACAAAATGTTTTCAAAAGGTTATTCAATAAAGATATTATAATTTTATAGAAGTTTTACTTTTGAATTTCCCTCTTTTATCGTTTAAAATGTACGTTTATTCTCTTTCTCTCTTGGACTTTGTTCAAAAAGAGAAAGATAGATTACAAAACGTAAATGTGCACTTAAAAATTCCGTTGCTGTCAAAAAATTTATTAACAATTTAATAAATTGTGTTTGTGTTTACAAAAATAATAATTGTGATTTGAAAATGAGTGAAGAAACGTCCTGGCGTACAGCTGCCTTCAGACAGAGTGTCGTTTCGAAAATGTATGTATGGAAAAACCGAACTATGCATAAAATAAAAGTGGATAATTTTTTTAGAGATGAAGCAATAAGGCAATCTGGAATGAATACATCACGAAACAGCATCGAAATGGAAAATCACGTTTACCAAAAAGCCAAAAATAAGGACGAGTATCTAGGTTTTGTTGCTCGTTTAATTCTACATGTACGGGAAATGAGTAAGTGCGTCCCCTTTGAAATTCCCCAAGCTGATTGTTTTTATTTGAATCGCCAATTTAATTATAGAACATTAACTGAAAACGATGCAGACAAAGTAGTAAAAAACAGACGAAAGAAATTTCCGTTAAATATATTTGTTTTTAGTTGCTTGAAACTGCTACTCGCTATCCACCACCGAAACTATTTAAAAAAAATCCTAATTCCTTAAACCCCAACAAATCCATGTAACTAGCAAATAAATTAACTGTTTTTTAATACCTAAATCCGTGTTTAATTATCGCGCATTATAGATCCTAAAAAGGGTGCCGGTGTAACTGGTCCTGCGGGAGGCCAACAACCCGGCCCTGGCATGCCTGACCCCATAAACGCTCTCCAAAACCTGGCTAGTCAAGGCAGCCGCAACCAAATGATGGGTATGGGGCCCCAACCCGGCCAAATGCCAAATCAACCCCAAGCAACCGCCACAAACATACTGCAAACATTAAATCGCGGCCCACAACAAATAATTCCAATGCAGGTAAGAAAAAACAAAGTAAATTTCCGTGTGTTCTACAATCGTGCTTTAAGGGACGTCAGAATATGCCAATGCCACCCAACAATACAATGCAGAATATGAATATGCCCAATCAAATGGGCATACAAATACAAAATCAAAGTTTAAATCAAATGCCAAATCAAATGAATGCCCAACTTGGTAATCAAATGCAAAATAACGTACCAAATCAAATGGCCGGACAAATGCAGGGCCAAATGATCGGTCAAATGCAAATTCCAAATCAAATGCAAGGTAATATGGGTGGTGGAATGGCTGGGCAAATGCCACAACAAATTATGGGAGCTGCACAAATACAGAAGCCACATCAAACTATTATACCACCAATGATGCCCAATTTTGGTGCCAGAAATCCAACTCCTACGCAAATATTTAATCAGAGTCCGTCGCCAAGCGTGCAATCACCGGCTGGACTGAGTGGACAACAACCGGTGGCTTCACCAGCTCTGGCACCGTCACCCGGCTCACAAATGAGTATGATTGGAAGTGTTGGTCCTCCAAGATCTGTGGGAATGGCACCGAGTCCAAGTTCATTAAATACACCTGGCCAGCCGAATCAGAGTCCAATGGGCAGTATGCAAGAAGAACAAGCTTATAGAGAGAAAGTGAGACAATTGAGTAAATATATTGAACCACTGAGAAAGATGATTGCACGAATAGGAAACGATGGTAAAGCGTTTTATATTTTAAAATATGAATAACGAACGTAATTTTTTTTAAGATGTGGAAAAAACTATTAAAATGCAAAAATTATTGGAAATTTTATCAAATCCAACAAAAAGAATGCCACTGGATACGCTTATAAAGTGTGAAATTGTTTTGGAAAAAATGGATTTCAAAAGAAGCGATAATAGTGTCCCGCCAACAACGACACATCTACCGTTTAAAGAACATCACGTATTTAATCCTCTTCTGGAATCTGTTAGCAACAATTTACAAAGTTCCGTTATTAATCATACTCTTCATAGAACTTTTGGACCGACTTTGGAAGCTCTATTCGGCCAGGAAATCAAGTAAACCATTCAACAAAATATTCCACAATAATATGAATAATTCAATTTTTTGTAGACTTGTTCCTCCACTAAAGAAAGCTAAGGTCGAAGAACCAACCAGTGAAATTCCAGACGTCCTTCAAGGAGAAATCGCCCGTCTCGATCAACGTTTTAAAGTTTCTTTAGATCCGAATCAACCTCCTGGCTCGAAATCGATTCAATTAACATGCTGGTTGGATGATAAAAATTTACCATGTGTTCCGCCAGTGTCATTAATCGTACCAGAAGATTATCCAAAGACAGCACCAACATGCCAAATGACTGCACACGAATACAATGCCACACAATTTTTATCGGCTGTACAAACAGCGTTATTGGCACGTATAAAAAAACTACCAAAACATTTTTCCGTGTCACAATTATTGGATACATGGGAAATGAGTGTACGACAGGCTTCAGCACCTGTTCAAACTCCAATTTCCACTACAACACTTTTAATGGGGTTGTAAATAAAACAATTATTTTATAATAATGGCTATAATATATAAAATTTTATTCATATATAAATACATGTATGGTGGGTTGTATAATAATGGCAAGAAATATAAATGTAATTAAAAAAAAAAAATATTAAACTTGAGTAACTTCACCGTCTTGTTGTAAAATCCATTGAGCAGCTTTGGTAATATCCCATGTAGTGTGTTCTAATGCATTCGAACATAACTTTAAATCGGACGTCATAACGACATTTTGTAATTTTAGAATTTTTATTGCTTTCATTACATCCCAATCAGATTGGTCGAGTGCTTCAAGACATTTTTCGGTTGTTACCTTCAATAATAACATTGTAAATCCACGAACAATCTACTTTTATAATATACTTACATCATTTCCTAAAACCTTCGACATGATTCGCACTTCGTCCGAATCATTTCCTCTTGTTCTAGAACTTGGTTTTGTATTTGCAAATTTTAATAAATCCTCACAACTAACATGATGATCATCATTTTTAAAGCCATCAACAACATCCACTTGTTCTTGTTGGATTTCATCCAATGCATTTAGATTCGACTCGATTTGTTCTTCGAAATGAATCGATTCGTGATTTTTATGCTGTATATGTGTAGTACTGTTCGTATAAACCGGTTCTGGATTAGTTTTAAACTGTTCAACAGGCGGTGAAATTTGATTCACTTTATCTAAAGTACGTTGAAGACTTGTAGGCGGTATAATAAGGGGATGTTTACGTGTATGGCGCGGTTTTGCTGCCAACAATACTTTATTTCTATCGCGTGGCGGCAATGGTATCGGATTCTCTTCTCTATGATGAATATCATTAGGCAAAGTATTTGTTTTATTGCGCGTATCCAATTGAAAATCTTGTACATAAAATAATTTTAATAACGAAATAATTGACTAACTAAAGGATTCCATTACCTTGTCGTGTATTGTGGAGATTATCAGGCACTGAATTTCTTGTTGAATCATTTTGTTTTGGTTGAAATGTGCTTGCAACACTCGCAGAACGACTACGTATATTAATTCCAGGCACTGGTTGACCAGATCTTAACATTCTCAATGGATTTGTCACCATTAACTACAACCACAGAGCTATTGAACGCCAATTTTTATAATAAATTTAAATTTGTACCTGTGTTACTTCCGCTGTTGGACTTTCAACTAATCCTTGATAAGCCATTTGAGCTTCTTGCGTTACCTTAGACTAAAAAGGGACAAAACGAAAAAGTAAAACAAAATAAAAACGAAAAAAAAGAGAAAACTTTGGTGTGAATCTAGGCTAGTTTAATTGAATATGTTAATGCACTAAGCTGCTTAAAGTAGCAGGGGAGGGAATAGTTTAAATAGTATTTCATTTTTTTAAAAAACAAAATACTGGAGTCTTATATATTTTTATTAACAAGAAACGTGTGCACTTGTAGAAAAAAAAACCATTATTATAGACTTGAATCGGAGGACGTTGAATTTGACGAACGCTGTTGACAACGTGCCGCTGATGTTGGCGATAAACCACTTAAAATACTACTACTTGGTGGTGGCGATCGTCCCATTAATTTACAACTAAATTGTGGCTTTAAAAACGGATTCGTATTATTACGTTTCGCTATTTCCGATCGTATACTTGTATTCGATGCTGAGAAACGCGACAACCGTTTACGTCTACGCCAATCCAAATCAACTGAACCAACACTTATACAATCACTGTCACTTGAACTCGATTCGTACACTTGGGGATTGTAAGATTGTCGTCTACGATTACGATCACGTATACTACGTCCTCGTTTCGGTACTTTTTCATGAAATGGTTGTTGGTGTTGTTGTTGCACTTCACTAAAACTTAATGTACGTTGTCTACCAAACAAATCGCGATCTTGTACATTTTTTAATTCGTTTGTATAGTTTAATAAATTATCATCGTACATATCAGTCTTATAATAAACGTAAGACGTTTCAAAATACTGTGATCCGTTTGCGTTATTTCTGTAAAATCCACCACATCCACCATCGTGCCTATAACGCGACATATCCGACGATGTATATTGTTTTCGTGTTAAATTTTCCGATTTTGTTAATGTTTTATCACGATATTGTGTATGTGGACGATAATAATGATCTTCGAATGATAAATTTTGAAACTGTGTTTCGCACAATAACTGATGCTGCATATAATTATCGTCTGTTAAACTAGTTAAATTACGACAAGAACTGTGTGGCACATTTCTGCGTAATGTTGTCGATGGAAATGGCCTGGTGAGTAGTTCACGTGATTTTGCAAAATAAAATTCAGCTGAAGCTTTATCCCATAATGGTAAACGTAAACTACTATTGGACATTTCGTCCAATGATGATGGTGAACTCATAAATTTCTATTATTTATTTAAATAAAATTAAAAACAAAACAGACAGGACAGTAATTAAATTAAAAATAATAAAATTATGGATAGAATGGGATGTGGGGGTGACAAAAAATTGTGTTAGTTATGTGTTGTCAAGTTGAAAATCGTGAATTATTTGTCTTTCTTGAACCAAACTAACTTTATTTTAGACGAATGGCAAAAATTCACTATTGTTATTTGTCAAGAAAGACAAAATTGAACAAAAACAAACCAAGCAATCGCCACTTACTTGCAAATCAGACGTCGATAGAGCCTCTTCTGAAAAATTCCTCCGTTCATGGCTTTTTTCGTGTTCATGCACTGAAGGAAATTTAAAACTGAATTTCTTTTTGTTGGGCGAAGCTGGTGTTGTTGGTGCAGCTGGTGCTGATAACGATCTCGTTGTAATTTCATTCGCCATTGCAATTGCTGTATCAATTGTTTTCTGATCGTGCGTTGAAATCGGTTTTACAGTAGCTTGTTTACGTGATTTCGTATTTAATTTTTCACGTAATTCATTACTACGATTGGAATTATCATGATGATCAATATTATTTTGATGACCACCTAAAGAACTAAACATCATTTCCATTTCAGCCATCAGAGATGGCCCTAAATCCAAATGTGGGCTATTTGTAGTTTCTTCGTCACTGATTTCATGATATTCGTGATCTTGTAATGCTACCGTTGTTGGTCCTTCCAATAATGGAGCGGCTTCTAAGTCTTTATGCGGTCTGTATGGGGCTACAACTTGCGTAGGAACACAACCATACTGAAAATTAAGCCCCATAAAAAATAGCTAACGAACTTTATTTCATTTAAATTACATTCCCCTTGGAGCCCAAAATACTTAAATCACCAAAATAGGCACCATCTAGGCCTACGTGAGTCGTATGTTTAAAATCACCTTGTGGAGCGCTAATCATTTCGCTTCTTAACTTTCTTCTTTGTGATGATCTCGTACTATCTGAACGTAAAAATGACGAACTAGGCAAATCACTGCCTAAATAAGCAACAACATTAGTTGGATCAAACAAACCAGTTTTTCCAGTGGTTGTTGCGCCCTTCCACAACGGCTGATTCGTTCTAAAAACAACCAAATTAACCAAAATATATGACGAATTAAATTGACAAACTTTTTATCTAGCACAGTTATCACTTCACCAACTCTAAACGACAACATATGCGGTCCTTCATTGGATGAAACTTTTGCTTGCACTTGTTCAGGCCTGGATTCGGCTAAAATCGGTCCAATATCAGCAAAACTGGGCCTACTGGCCGGCTCATGTCGCCAACAATCCAACATTAAATTGTAATGGTCCAATGGACAACAATCCGGTTGCTCCAAACGTTGGAAACGCGGCTCATCGATGGCTTCTAAAATTTGTTGGCCTGTTAGAGCGGCCCATGGTTGAAAACCATAAGAAAACATCTCCCATAATGTCACACCGAAAGCCCAAACATCACTAGCTGATGTAAAACGTAAATAACTGATGCATTCTGGGGCACACCAAGCAATCGGAAGTTTCAAATTAACGTTAAAGTTTGTTTGGTAATAATCTTTGCCTTGTCCTAAAGCACGACTTAAACCAAAATCGGAAATTTTTACTTTATTTTTAGAAAAAACTAGTATATTTCTTGCAGCCAAATCACGATGAATAAGTCGTTTTGCTTCAAGATATTGCATACCATCACAGATTTGATAAGCGAAATCGCACAATGTTAAAACAGGAAAACTAGAACGAAGTGCAGGCTCTTTAAGACATTCTAAAAGTGAACGAAGAGGTGCTAATTCCGTGACCAACATTAAACTGCCTTCAATATTCGGTAAAACAACACCAAAGAAACGAACAATGTTGGGATGATCGATATTGTGCATATTTGAAGCCTCTTTCAAAAATTCTACCATGTTGCTTTGCATTCGATCGCGCGACAAGCATTTTATGGCAACTTGTATACGTTCACCATCGTTACACCAAACGCCTTGTTGTACTACACCGAATTCGCCCATTCCCAGTTCTTTATTAATCGTTATACTTGTGGCTGGGATAATATGTTTGCTTGGAACTTTTGGTGATTTTGAAATCGACAAAGAATCGGTACTAGTTAGAAGACAAACATCGGTACTGCAATTCTCCTGTCTGCGATTGGTCAGTAACTTTTTAAACTTTGAAAAATACTTGTGTGGGAAGTGTTTTTCGTAATATTTGCGTAGGCGGCGCATTTCCGGCTTCGACATACCAATCTCCACCAAATCACCTTCTGTTGTGAATTTTAATTGAGATGGGTGCGTTATTTTAAGCGTGTTCCTTCAAAACAACATTAATTAAATGATTTACTTGTGATTTATGTTCGTTACTTACTTAAAACTATTGAAATAATGTTGCAATTCTGCTTCAACGAGGAACTCATATAGGCCTGGGCCTTTTTTGAAAGATGCATGAACACCCTCTGGAAAATGAAGTTTTTACAATATGTGCAATTTGTTTTCACACAACATTTAATAAACATGTATAATTTACGAAGGAAATAGAATAACGTATTAACAGGAGGAAAAATAATGCATACCCATTATCAGTGTTAAATCTAATTACAACAAACAGGCACAACTACACAATAACCATGTATTTCCCAATTAAATTATACCTGGAAGTATGTCCATTGTGTATAATAAATATTTATAATTTAATAAAAACAATAAATAAATTCCAAAATAATTATTGCTCAATCCTTTTTACTAATATTTGACATTTTTAGTAGTGGATAAAGGCACATCCGAATGTGTTGAATAAATAACTTGAACGCTCTTTTATTATAACATTAATGTTGCACAAAGTTTCTGTTTAAACTATTTATTTTGACTCTTTAAATAATTAAGCACAGTTTTAACAATTAATATGTAAATAAATGTATTTAATTTGTAACATTAGTCACAATGTATCTGTTTTGTAATAAATTCTGTAGATGGCACTTTGTGTATCATTCAATCAAATTTAACCTTAAATTTTTTGGGGCTACATTTCACATTTTTATTAAAAAATTTAAACAATAATGGTGTTTACAACTGTTGTAAATTATGTAAGAAGCAGAGGCCCTGATGAGTTATGGCGAAAGCGAAGAATCTTCAAACTTGCTGCTGTATTTAAAAATTCCTCATATTTTATTTTTTTTTTAACAAATTGGTTTCTAGCACTTTATTGGTAGAAGAAGGAATTGCTACAGTATAGCAATCCGTTATGTGCATCGAGCTTTAGTTTTCTCCACAAAAGCAAGAAAATTAAAGAAATTAGACAGTAGAGAAGTGAGATGCATTAAAATTAAAGACGCACGTTCGAGCCTTTTTTTAACTTTTACATTATAGTTATGGACTACACGATTGCAAGCAAGTTGCGAACAGCACAACATAAACCAGGACACATTTCGTGAATCCTTAATCAGATCAAACATTCTACTGAATCGAAAAACATTATCGAATTTAGCCATTTGGGAGCCTCATACATTTAAAGCACTCACTGATATCGCAAAACGTCGAGCTGTTGATGAAGGAATCAATTCTATTACGAAGACAGAGAAACTAGATGGTATCATTAGAAGAGGATGCCTGAAGTAGCCTTTAGATTAATTAATTTGTTAATGTAAGTCTGTAGTTATGTTAATTCGGGGTGCGTATTTTGTTGGTTGCATCCCTTTACAGTCTATATAGTAAAAAACGCGAATTGAAGTAAAGAAGGATTATTTATTTGAACATAAAAAACCTTCAAAGTCCTAAACAAATTCTATCAATTTTCCAGAAACTCCTTAATTCATCAATAAATCGCAATCCAACTTTTTTTACAATTTTACCGTGCTTGGGGGTGTTGAGGACGTTTATAGAATCGGTCAACACCTACATACACATTATTATACATATATATATATATATATATTTAATAAGCATTATATATTGTGGCAAACAATGCATGTCGCCCCTGACATGCCGTGACACCTCAAAGTGTAATACATGCACATGTAACTCAGTACGAGATCAGTGATTAATAAATCGATAAGTTTATCGACAAGCTCTCTATATATATAATATATATGTAAACGTATATATAGTCGAGCAATGTTCGTTTAATGATAAACTAGAGCAGCACGCAGGTATTAAGTATATAGATCTATATATAGAAGGGTATACGATGATGTGATCATCATCAAGAGATAGAAGAGAAGAGAGCGTCAGCCGTTTAACAATGCAATGTATATGAAAAGGGACTGAGGGGGTGGTTTTGGCGGTTTTTTGGGGGGGCGGGTTGGCTTCGTAATCAGCAGACTGTGTAGAGGCCGCAGGGGTGCCGCGCGACGCTACAGTTGACCTGCTGCCGCCACCACCACCACGCTTGCCACGTTCACACGTGGCCCTCGTTACGCTGATAGTGGTGGTATGGGGGCGGCTCAACAATACACACACACACACCACTCCAATAATGATCCCCTTGGGGTTGCCTTTGGCATATATATATATATATAGTATGTGTTGGGTGGAGATTTGATAATAGCGCTAAATATAATGTGGCTACTTAGACTAGCCAGTTCAACTACTATGTTTTATTTCTAGCATGAAATGAAAGAAATGTTTTTATGTATAGAGAGCGGTAGAACTGGCGTCAACATGCGCGTGCCGCCAATGTAAAACAACCAACAAAAAAAATAAATAAATATGTTGGCAGAGTGAACAACTCAAGGAGATGTACTCATTTTGCCACCGTAATATTCGCAATCCATTCTCTCGGGTATAAACAAATAACAATATAACACGAGAAACCGCCAAAGTCGTTTATAATGTTTCGATTATTTGAGAAAAGTTATTGAATATTTTACTATACATTACGCAGATTGTATAAAAATGGATTAAAATATATACAAATAACAATTATTACGATTCTTGTGTCGAAAAATGTGAAAATCGTTGCTATAGAAACAAGATCAACAATTTTCTGTTTATTAAATTGGTAGTTTTGTTGCTACAGAAACAGTTTTTAAACAAACGTTGCTTAAAAAATCGAATTGCCAAGCAACTTTAGACCATTAAGTTTTTGAGCTAATAATACATAAAAGATGTGCGTTTTAGTAAAGAATATTTAAAACTTTTTCCACTTAAAACATCACGAACCGTCCCTTTTTCCACATTCTGTGTTTAGTCATGTTGATGCACGCATCTTTTCAATTAGTTTTAAAGTATGGATTATTGCGTGCGACTAAGTTTTATCATGATTTCTCATAAAAATATCAAATAGTTTTCTTTATTTTACGAAAATTTTAGAAAAATTGCGTCGATATTTAACATTGTGTGCTCAAATTTTTTTTTTGCTCCTCATCATCATAATCACAGCAAGCAACCCTTCAATATATGCCATACAGAAATTTGTATATATAGAAACGCCGCTTTTCAAGCAGCATATTCCCCGGTTGAATGGATCCATCCCCTTGAAAATTTTATACGAACGCGTCACACTCTCTCACCCTGGTGGCTGTGCAACCGCTGCTTGCTGCCGCCGCCACACCACGAGAGAGATTGTTGTAAATGTATGTGTGTGTATATGTATACAGCTACTACACTGTACAATGTTATACTATCATGAAAAAGGGAGATAGAAAGCGTTAAAGTATAAGTAAGGGAGTGAGTGGTATGAGTGCTCTCTTAACGTTTTATACACAGGGATTCGTAATCTTAAATCGTGTATGCTTTTGACACGACCAAAAGTATGAAGTAAGAGTATAAGGATGAGGCTGGGTTGCCGTATGATGATGATGATGATGATGATGGTGAATCCTGCAGTGGTTTTTCTTTTATGGATCGACTTAATGACGGTGTACATTACTAAATAGTAGTAGGGGTGAAGAATGTTTTTTTTTTAAAAAAAAAGGGATTTTGTGATCATAAGAATATCTTCAGGGCAAAAGGTTTGTTTGCTGCTTTTCAGGATTGATTAGTCTTTGCATTAATCAAGGGTTGTGTGTGCGTCCGATTTAGGTGAGAGGGTAAAAGATAAGGACACATAGCACTAAAGGGTCGGGAGTAGTAAGTTCGGACAAGAAGAGAAACCGCATGGGTTGAGGTTTGTCTTCGACAAAGATAGATGCAGTTATATTGCGTGGGAGGCCACCTGTCTGTGGCAAATGTCTCGGTTAGCGCCTCCACTGGCTACTAACATCCTTTTGCGCCCATCACCTTGTTCTGTCTCTCTCTATTATCTCTTTCTCTTTCTCTACTTGAAGCCCTTTGATAAATCTATCGCGTCACCATTGGAATTATTGCACATACTGTATAATGCGGGGTCGCCTTATGGCATTTTACTCGGATTCCATCCTGTACACCCATCGCATTATCTAACCCACACACTGAGACATATATGTTGTGTATTATTAGTGATTGTCGCGCACTGACACTAGATTTCAACTATGAGGGTGGATTTTTGTCTTATCTTAATTACTTCAACATCAAACTTTTTTTTTGCACAGCAGAAAACGCATATTGTACTTCCGTATGCGTAGGTATATGTATTAAATACATACTCGTATCTTATTTTTTGGTAAAACGTGCCTGTAGAAATTTGTGTTAGAGAGAAGTTTTATAAGCCTGAGGCTCATCTGTAAATTCTTTAATGTACAGAGTGTTGTTTTATGTTTATTGTTTAAAATTAAACAACATACTCGTACATACGATGCACGTATTTTATGTAGTTTTAACAAAAATTTTCGTTTTGGATAGTAATTTTAAATTGTTTTGTACGTAATCTAATACTTATTTCGTGAATATATTGGTCATATACAGAATAATGTGATTGTTAATGGATTTAGAAGACCACCCTGTGTATCTGTTACGCATACATTCATCCCGATGGAATTGAATTTTTCCTAGCTGAAAGGCATGAATAAAATTCTGCATGCTTGATCTCCAGCTTGCATGGTTTTGGGTGGTGTTGTTGCCAAAATAAGAGAGATCGAAGTTTGACCGTACAGCCGAATTTAAATTGCTAAGATCATACAGCTAAAAATTCCACACACACACTGAAACACCCATACGTAAAAAACTAAAACGGAAGCATATTTAGATCTTATGCCAACCACATCAATGTCGACATCGCCGTCGTCGAGGGAATAAACACATATAAATTGGATAGTGTCGTGGGTGTGTGTGAGACACTATGTATAATTCTATTGTAATGACAGAAAAATACACACATAATTAATATATAAAATGTTGTTATATGTGTGTAACAAAGATGGAATGTTGTTTGGTATTAGGAAGAGTGCACATATATAGAGAACAGGTTGGCCAGAAAATGAGCAATAATAAAGCTCTGGGTCGTATAATAGTATACAGCGCGTCGCGACGCTATAGCTGCGGTGTGTGGACGAAGCGGCGCGTGTCTGACGCGTCTCGTGTCTAACAAGCGACCCACCCGGCGCCCCGCGTCAACCGCACAACGGCGTACCCAAAAATGTTTCGAAACAACATCCAATTTCAACACATCCAAAAATCACCCCAATTGGATTTTTTTTCAAAAAACCGAAAATTTCTTACAAATAAAACACATTTCAAACGAATTGGTCTTGAAACAAACTGAAAACAATTTGAATTTGTTTTTTAATTCAAGTTTATGATTAGTTTTCATCACTAGATGGAATGAAAATGTATTTTTTTGTGCAGGAAATTGTTGTTAATTGAAATTATGAAGATGATTTGTGTTGAGAAACGATGCCACCGATTTGGGTGCACCGATGGGATCTGTTGGTGTGATGTGGCGGTGTCGGCACGCGACTAAAG
Organism: Oryzaephilus surinamensis; assembly: GCA_004796505.1. Taxonomy (NCBI): domain Eukaryota; kingdom Metazoa; phylum Arthropoda; class Insecta; order Coleoptera; family Silvanidae; genus Oryzaephilus; species Oryzaephilus surinamensis. Next base: position 31,950 of record SSSI01004535.1, on the reverse strand, counting down.
CAGCTCCGGTCCCCCCTGCACTGATCCCGGCTACCGCACGCGCCACCCCCCAGTTATACCACCGCCGCTCAAATACACTCACACGAAACTCGCCCACCACACACACACATATACACTCACTACGACTCTCAGAGCAGAGCTCTAGCTAGCAGCTCATTGCTTGTGCGGTAACGGCACGGCACACATTGCTGTGTCCTTTTACCAAATATTATACAAAAAAAAAACAATATAAAAATTTATTTTTTATTTGCCAATGACAAGTAATGACGGCGAAAAATAAACGTGCCACAGAACCGCGACGAGCCAACAAACCGCTAATGGAGAAACGGCGAAGAGCACGCATCAATCAAAGTTTGGCAGCATTGAAAACATTGATATTGGATAGCGCGAAAGCGGACAATACGAAACATTCGAAATTGGAAAAAGCTGATATATTGGAATTAACAGTACGACATTTTCAAAGGCATCGCAGTTTGGATGTGAAAGGAGTGAATCAGTATAAAGCCGGTTATGCGGATTGTGTGCGAGAAGTGCAACGTTATTTGGAAACGCCTGATGCCCAAACAATGACCATCATTGATGCTGGCGTACGGCAAAGACTTTTACGACATCTAGATAATTGTGTGGCTGAAGTGGATGTGGATATACGCAATGTACCATCAACGGCACCACCGAATCCTCCTAATCCACCACCTCCACCAACGGTTTCAGCGAATACAGAAGAACGATTACAACAGCCACCGGCTACTGCCACCGCTGGAGTGATTGATACGAAGATTCTCGAAGAAGTCAACAATAATTTGAACAATACGAGATTGGAAACACATCAAAGTGGTGTAGAAAGTCTTCAACAACATAAATTAGTCAAAAATTACGATAGAAATTTTGTTTTATTATTGCCAGAACATTATGTGCAATTGGCAAATGTTTTGGGTGTTAATTTGAGATCGCAACAACGTCCAGATAATAATGATGGGGAACCAGGTGGATCGGGAACGAGTTCTGCTTCTGACAACATATTGATGAAGGATGAGAGTGGAGATGATTCGATGCCAACTAATAATATAAAAACATCTATACAGACAGAGAAACCATTGGATTTTAGTAAAAATAATAATGAGAATGTCAGTGATATGTGGCGGCCGTGGTAAAAAACCAAAAAAAAAATCGGAATTGAAAAACTATTTTTTGTATATTGTTGATTTTGATGTGCAATAAGATTTTTATGTTTTTAATTGTAATATAGGAAAATGTTTCGTTGTACGAGTAGTTGATTGATCTCTTTATTACAAATCTGTATTTATTCAAATTTATGTATAATTTGTATATAGTTGATGTTGCAAATTTAGTTAATAATTGTTAATTTTGTTATAATAAATATTAATAAAAATATTGCCTTTGTTTCGTAAAGATTTCAATTTTTGGCGGATGCGCCAATAACACCCTTTTAAGTTTTTACCATTAACTCGTCTATTTTCAACTAAAAGTTATGAGAAATTTATAGAGGGACATTTACGAGTACTTGAAGGACTAACAGCGTTATACTTTATTTTTCCAAATAATAAATATTGTGAGGAATGTGTTTGGAAAAAACAAAACCAAGGGTTACACATCTAACATCACCTTACGATAGTATCAAATATATGGCTGCATTTGCATTACATTAACCTTTTTACCTTAACTCTACATGGCAAATTGTAAAATAAAAGTACTTTTACTGCTAAATATTGACTATTTTTAGAATATATAGTAAAATTGTGTGATTTTTGATAGTGGTAAATTGACTAAATTGTAATAATGCAAAATATTAGAACAAGACTGAAGCTACTTAAAATTATTTCTGCAAAACAATATTTTTGCACCAATCTGGAATTTTAATTGAACCAATATGTGTTCAATAAAATTAATGTTGTTGTCTCCTTGCATCTAAAATCATCATCAGAGTACATTATCTAAATTTAGATTTGAAAAAATTCAAAAATCGATAACACTGCTACCTTTTGACGAAAATTCAAACTTGTATGTGATTTTATTAGATTTCTTTATAGTTTTCTGTTATTAAATCGACCTCATGTTTGCTCATGCTTTTTGCGATAACCTCCGCTACAGTTTTTGAGGTACTTTAGACTGCCGGCACGTTTCTGGAAGATTCTGTGTACAATTTTATAATTTTTTAAGCTTTTTTCAAAGTTTCTAACACAACTAATATTTCAAAAATGGTAAGATTGTTGTGCACTTGTAGGATTTTTTATTTGAACGTATTTTTTCAGTCGGGTGCAGTAAAACGTTTAATTCCTCTTTTCGATCGTGTTCTCATCAAAAAAGCTGATGCAGTTACTAAAACGAAAGGTGGAATCGTAATTCCGGAAAAAGCACAAGCCAAAGTGCTTAAAGGCACAGTTGTAGCTGTTGGCCAAGGAACTAGACTTCAAGTACTATTTAAGCGCTAAAAATTTGCCCATGCTGATTTTATTAATTAATTATTCTTATAGGATGGTCAATTCGCCCCCATCTCAGTAAAAGTGGGCGATAATGTGCTATTACCCGAATATGGCGGTACCAAAGTAGAAGTAGACGACAATAACGAATACCACTTGTACAGAGAATCTGATATCTTGGCAAAATTAGATCAATAAGACTATTCATTTTCTCATTTTTTTATATATTGTGTTATATTCCTGTTAAGAAGTAATTTCTTGCCCGAAATTCCTCTAAATATTAATTGTTGTCAAATAATGGGAGTTTTGATAAAGGAATTACGCATTTTCGACTAAGTTTCACTACATTATTGTCGAAAATCTCGTTTATGTGAACTGTATAAACATTATAGTAGTCAGTTAAGCTTTAGTATTAATTGTTTTCAAATATATTTTTAAAAAAACTCCATTGAATTTTCAATTTTCCCACTCAAATGAATCGTTTCAGTTGTTTCGTCACTTCTCGATAAATTCCGTATTTCAATAGTTAGGTTATGTAATTCCTGTTCTGTCAAAAATTTTAGTAATTTTACCAAAAATTCTCATTTGAAAATAAAATATGCCAGGCCGCGTGCCACTTCACGACGTAAATCCTTTCCTTCAAAAAGTACGAGACTTTTTACTGGGTAGAAAACATACATTGGCATTACGTTTCCAAGAACAGCTTGCCACAAGATCACCACCACCTCCAGTGCTTCCCGATGGCCCTGCACACATTCTGAGTGCTAATTACTACTTCAGTAGGGATGCCCGACGTGAAGTATCACCCCCAGAAGTGGTTGCCAGCTCTCAAAAACAAATTACAGCCGGTGATTCAAGTGTAAGCTCCCCTAAAGGGGTAACTCCTGGCAAAGTATATCAATGGGATTGAATTGCCAGTTATTAGTTTTTCTGTAGACTTAAATTATGTAAATATTGTAGAAATAAACAATAAACTGTAACCAAATCAAGTGTGTACTTATTGAACTTTAAAAATGGATGCCGAAGAAATTTTGAGTTGTCCGAAGTGTAAAAATAAACTTTTATTGAAACAAATCAATTTCGATAGTGCTGTGTATATTTGTTCGAATTTACAGTGTCCTTATCCAGTAGGTGATAAATGTATTGAAGTAAAAAGATCTTATAGGCATATGAACAAAAAGGGGTCTTCTGAGGCTGGAAAGTTGTTGGAAAAAATAACAAATGAAATGAGTCAAATGACTAAAAATGAAACAAAACAACAAATGGAGAGCACAGATGATGAAAATCTTACAAAACTTCTATCAGAATGCGATAACAAGTCTATGGAAACTTTTGACGCACAAGAAATTGATGATTTCCTAAACGAATTACTAAAATAATCTGTATTGTAAATATGAAAAAAATATAAATTTTATTAGTAAGAGATGCATTATTTATTTCATTACCGAAACATGTTACAAAATTAAAACGATTTATTGAGTAAGAAAAATACTGATAACAGCGGACAAACATGCTCCTTATCAGTTATTTTGTCCGTCTATATAGTATAATAATGCCCATTTAAGCCTAAAACTGGTTATTGTCCAACAAGAGAGGGGGATTTAATTAATTGAAGGTTGAAAAATAAAACTATTTCATCTTGTGAGACAAAAATCAGTCGGTTAGAATAAATTTAACTCAAAATGGATATTAAAAAAGTGCTTGTAGCTGATGCGGTTGATAATGAGTGTGTGAATCTTTTAAAAAAACATTCCATACAAGTTGATTGCAAATATAAACTAACAAAAGACCAATTAATCAAAGAAATTGCGGTAAGATAATCACAATAAATCAATAATCGTACGATGAATATAGAAAATTCTAGGCTTATGATGGATTAATTGTGCGCTCAGACACCAAAGTAACAGCCGACGTAATTGCCGCTGGAAAAAATTTAAAAGTAATTGGCCGTGCTGGAGCTGGTGTAGACAATATCGACATAAATGCCGCCACAGCTAGTAAAATCCTCGTTCTAAAGTACAAAAAACCGTAATATTCCAAAGAATTGTGTATAAGTAGTTATTCTTTTAGTACTCCCGGTGGAAACGCCATAAGTGCTTGCGAGTTAACATGTTCCTTAATCACAAATCTCGCAAGAAATGTAACTCCAGCTGCTGCCTCCCTAAAAGCGGGCCGTTGGGATAGAAAACTCTACGCTGGACATGAATTAAATGGTAAAACATTAGCTATTATCGGTTTGGGCCGTATTGGTAAAGAAGTGGCACTCAGAATGCAAGCTTGGGGCATGAGAGTAAGAAAATCAACGATATAACATGATATTTATGATGCAATATAATTCGTTTTTAGACCATTGGTTTTGATCCAATCGTATCAGCCGAAGAAGCAAAAAGTTTCAACGTTGAATATTTAAGTTTGGAACAAATTTGGCCACTTGCCGATTATATTACGGTACACACGCCGTTAATACCACAAACTCGTAATTTAATTTGCGAAAAAGTGTTCAATACGTGTAAAAAAGGTGTGCGAGTTGTCAATGTAGCGCGTGGAGGAATTATTAGCGAACCTGACTTATTGGAGGCTTTAAAAACTGGTCAATGTGGAGGAGCTGGTTTAGATGTGTACGAAGAGGAACCTCCGAAACATCCAGTAACTTTGGAGCTAATTCAGCATCCAAATGTTATTGCGACGCCACATTTAGGCGCTAGCACAGCGGAAGCGCAAGTTAGAGTGGCGGTTGAAGTGGCCACACAATTCCTTGCACTCACACGCCAATTTAACGAATATACTGTAGTTGATGGTGTAGTAAATCGACCGGTTCTACAAGCTTTAAACTTAAAATTTTAGTTAAATTTTGTATTTTGTACTAAATAAATCAAATTTACATGCTTAATATGTACAAAACTTTATTATTTTACTACAATTTATATTAACTAACTCCATGGGCAGCTTTAATTCCCTTATCCAGATCCCGCCTCTCTTTCTCCACTTCTTTATAAGCTTGTAAAGCGAGTTCTAAAGCACTCCTTTTATTCGAGCACTTTTTAATGTAGTCTTCTAAGGCTTTGCATTCACCATCGCTCTCAAATTGAATATCGTGAATTTTGCTGTACAATTTTAGTAAAATATCGGCCTCATCAATGTGCCCTGTTTCGATTATGTCCAGTAATAAGTTATCGATATTCTGGTGCCACACTAAGAAGAATGTTAAAGTTCCAAAATGACGCGTTGAACGTAATAAATTAAAGCCATTATTATCATTGACGTGTTGATAAGTAATGGAAACTACTTGATGATATTTTGGATCGTCTGGTTCGAATTGAGCGCAAGCTGCATCGAGAATAAAGTTGTACTCCTGTCTGTTTAACAAACTTTCTAAATATCTGTGGAAAAAAATTTATAAATCTACAAAATTTTGAAAAAAATGTGAGGGAAAATTACTTGTCTTCAAACATTTTAGGTATTGTAATAGATCGTCTCGCTTTAGGAAAGTAAACTTGGTTTATCCTGTCTCTTAACTCCCATTCAGCTTCTCTTAAATCACCATTTGGTTCACGAACCACGATTAATCGATCATTATCTTTTAAGCCGAAAGTAATGTCGGTGAAAACCAGACGAGATGTTTCCAGTCCTTGTAAAGCTGGATCTCGGGATAAAACTCTGTCGATTGGTCGTCGTACTGGCACAACTGGAGGCATTTGTAATAAAATTTGAGCTTTACGCTGCGTTTCTTCCAAAGCTTCATTTAGTTCTTTGTCAGTCATAAATTTATATTTCGGGAATATGGTTTTTTTCGTTTCTAGTTTACGTTTTTTAAATATTTTACTTAAATCTGGTCTTGTTAGAGTTCTAAGTAACGACTGAATTTCTGTATTAAAGAAAAAGGGGGCCGGATTTTTTGTATGGTCTGTAAACAAATAAAATTACAGAATTTTATCGATATAATCGAGATTTTTAATTACCATATTCTTTTGGGGTGTAAGTTAATGTACGATTGAGGATTATTGGTGAAATATTCTTATCATTTTTTAATTTTTTTGCTAATTCTCTGGAAAAGTGCCGAAAAACAGCCATGCTAAAAAATACTAGATGAGATTTGAGGTTATGTCTTTCTGTCAAAAAAGTAACCTCAAAATTTCTTTAACAAAAATTTAATCACATAACATTACTATTTACATAAAGAAATATTAATAATGTCCGGAACAGAAAAGGCTTTGAACTTATTACGTTATTTACCAAGAGTTGGTTTATCCAATTTAAAAAATCCTTTTACTAAAAGAGTAATGTAGCCCCATTATTATAAATTTGCTAATATGTCCTGAATTTGCCGTTTTTAGGGTACAAAAAGGGGACGTGGTCAGCATGGGGGAGATAAACATGGAGCTGGTAATAAAGGCTCTCTTCAAAGAATGAATTACACGCGTTTAGGCTATGAAACAGGCAACAATCCGTTTTACTTGCGATTTCCATGTGAACCATACTACGCTAAACACCAGTATGTATTCATTAACTATTATAAATGCCGTCTTTTTCTTAAATCGTATGTATCATAGTTTAAAGCGCCAGTATCCACCACTTTCACTGCATACTTTACAAATGATGATTGATACAAACCGGCTCGATACATCCAAACCAATAGATTTAGTTGCATTGATAAGAACTGGCCTTTATACGATAGCGCCAGACACTCATCAGTTTGGTGTAAATTTAACTGACGAAGGTGCTGATATTTTCTCTGCAAAAATCAACATCGAAGTGCAGTACGCGAACGATGTGGTTATTTCTGCTATTGAAAAGGCTGGCGGTGTTATAACGACTGCTTATTACGATATACACAGCTTGCAAACAATGTTAAACCCGAAGAAGTTCTTTGAACGAGGCATACCAATTCCCAGACGAATGATGCCACCACCGGACGCAATAGAATACTATTCTGATCCTGCAAAACGTGGTTACTTGGCCGATCCAGAGGAAGTGTCCCAACAACGATTAATTTTCGCACAAAAATATGGATACGTTTTGCCAAAAATTGAAGAAGATCCCGAATATGAGATGCTAACCGAACGTAAGGACCCTAGACAAATTTTTTATGGCTTGCATCCCGGTTGGGTGGTGAATTTACGTGATAAAGTCATTTTAAAACCGACAGATGAGGAATTGAAACAGTACTATGTATCTTAATTTTAGGTTTTAAGTAGTAAATAAATAAAATTTTTGAAAAAATATGAAAATTTATTTGGTATATAATACTTTTTACAAAAAATATAATATGAAAATAGCTCAAAAATAATAATTAAGTAAATTATAAAAATGAGAATGGCAATATTAAAGGCTGGTCATGGCCGGTGGTCGGGCGTATGCCTTCGGAATAAAACCGTATTTGCGTGTTTTCGGTGCATACGCCCACAACCATCCATCGACCGTTTGATTATTGAGATCGGCATATATCCAGTCGCCCCTTCGAACAGTTAAATCGTCCGGTGCTTGCGCTTTATAATCGTACAACATCACCAATTCCGTACCATGATAACGTAAGTCATCGGCACTGGACGTTGTCAATGCATGCGAATTATTTTGATTCGGAAAATTGCCAGCACAATTCTGGGATGATGAATTCAAATGGCCTTGTATCACATTATCGGCAGGATAAACGAATCCTGACGGTATGAAGCCCTCTTGGCCATCGCTACGTACGATCCAATACCAGTCGGGATCTTCTTTATTTAGAACGGTGACAAATTCACCACGTTCCACGGAGACGTCGTTTTCGTCGCGAGCTATGAAAGTGTAGAGTACGATGTAACGACCGGATGGGTCCTTGGAAAAGGGGCTCATATCCGGCTCCGAGTGGCTGCTTATCGGCGAAGCCGCTCCTGTTCCATGCTTGTTTTTGCCCAGAGAATCACAATCGCTCGTGTCCACGCCAGCGCCATCACTGAAACAACCAGCGAACTAAAAACACACCTACCAAACGTAATTGATAGTTTTAAGAGTTTTTCTAATTAAATTTATCTATGAAATATATTTATTCAAGAAAAAACGCGTAATTAAGCTCAAATTACCAATCGTTCGTGTCTAAACTTTCGCCAGACGCCAAATGGGACGACTCTCGGGGCAGTTTTTTCTTAATAGCCAATTCGGCTAAATGATTATTGTATGGGGTGCAATACGAATATGGTATAAAACCTTCTTGACGTGAATCCAAACTAATCACGTACACCCAATCATTCTCACGATACAGGATATTGACAATCTAAAAGCATTTAGGTAATAAAAAAAATTGTGGAAAGATTTCAATGCAACCTGTCCTCGTTTCACTTCCAATTCATCGTCCACACACGGTGTAAAATCATGCAAAACGACCATTTTACTGTCCGGAGACAGTCCGTGCTCTTTTTCGATTCCAACACGTACCAGAGTCTCTATGCTGGCCGAGCCAGTAATCCGGCCCATTCCAGGCGTAACCCCATTATTACTTCTGGCCAAATCTTTCTCCAAATCGATACTGGAAGCTGCATTTCGAATCGGGTCAACGTGAAATTCTATATACTAAGAAACTGTACACACATATACTTACATTTTTTCTTTTTACCTCGACGTATACGTACTGGGCATAGAAATGCCATCTTTTTAACATTCGTTTACATTCTAAACTAAACTAATTTATTATAATAGATTTTATAATGAAATTACAGCCATTCTATGTACACATACATATATAAGTACATAATACGCATACACACAACGATTAAGTGTTTCGTTTTTTATTGATGGCTTTCTTCTTCTTGATGAGATGGTGTGGTAAATAAAAACAGTTAAATGATACGAAAGTTCCTAAACCAGATGACTTGTTCAACAAACTGGTATGGGATTCGACTCTTGGGATGAATGAGCGCCAACTTTGAAATTCATCTCTTAAATTGGACAGCATCTCTTTTAGATAACAGGTGGATTTTTGAGAGATTTCAATACTAGATCAAGCGACAAACCCTTAATTTTCATTCAAAATATTACCTTAGTCAAAAACACAAAACAATACTACTTAAGCCACTATGAAGGACTATTCAAAATAAAAATTGATAAAAGTGGCCACGTTTTATAGTATACTAGTCAGAAAAAGTGGTGTTTATAGAGGTAAAGCGATATAATAAAGTAATTTTTGAGGAATTTCAATGCTAGATTAAACTACAAACCTTTTATCCAAAATATTGGTCACGAAAAAATTTTATTAAGCATTTAAAGCCACTATGAAGGACTATTCGAAATAAAAATTGATAAAAAAATTAAAAGTGGCCATGTTTTATGGTACTAGTCAAAAAAGTGGTTATTTATATTGAAGCAAAATATGATACAATAAAGTAATTTTTGAGGAATTTCAATGTTAGATTAAGCGACAAACGTTTCACATATAAATATCAGTCAAAAATCGATAAAAGAATCAAAAGTGGCTATATTTTATTGAACATAGTAGCAAAATGTAGTGTTTAATAGACAAAATGATACAATAAAGTAATGCTTGTGAACATAAACAAATTTTTACGCTAATTATCGAATATTTTAATTGTTTCAACGCGGATTCGTTAATCTTAATTATTTTTTACAGTATTAAAATTAGTATTAATAAATTTTGGAATTCCTCAAGGTTGTGAGAATTAAAACATGATGTAGACAGTGGATTTTTCACAAAAAGTATTAAAATAATTTTTCAATAATGTATTAAAGAGATAGTTTTTGTTATTAGGCGTCGTCTATAAACTTTCACTTGAAAACTTTCATGAATCTTCTTCGTAGGTACTCATCTAATTAATTCGTCAATATAAATGTAATATAATAAATAATATTATGCGTGCGTGAATTTTTTTGTAACTATATACCTACCTATGTATAAGTTTTGTTGCAAGAGAAACTGTGATGTGCAATTGTGTACCTATTACTCGTACTTGCTATTACATTTGTCATTCATCTTTATTGGTCAATTTGAAAATATTAATTGCTTTTTCTATATAAAAAAAATTCATAATGTTCCATTAAGTTCCAAGAAATGTATTGTCTTTCTTTCGCAATTTTCGATAATAGTTTAAACATTTGCCAATAATTATGTTTTAAATGTATTTTCAATTATACATTAATTAATATGAAATATTTGCGTATTATGACAAGGTTAATTTGAATATTAATGCACCTATTGGAATTTCTTCGGCCACTTACATTAGCCGGTTAAAAAATGGACACATTTTTCGAAAAAAATAAATAAAAACAACGTTATTAAGTCATTATATTTGTATTTCTTTTGGAAAAACATTCACCTGTCACTGTCAGTGAATTGACCCACCGTGTCCCCACTTAGAAGCATATAAATACAAGAAACAATAAGTAGGTTCTTCGACGAAGAGCACACCTAACCATTATACTAGACACATATTAATTTTGAATAGATCACTATGTAGTAAACGTAATTTGACCCTCCAAGTGAAATGATCGAGGACATTATTTTAAATAGGTATTATTTATTAACGGTTACGGTGCATTTATTGGGCAATAAAATCGATTCATAAGCATCCATCATCAACCAACGATAATTATTTTCAACTATTTTTCTATTCTTTTTTATTTGTCGCGCTGGTGAAGCTGAAAGTGTATTGTTTTTAAATGAATTCAACATGTATTCCCACATGGTAAGTACAAAAAACATACTTTTATAATAATTTACTTCCGCGATTTAACAAGATCTTTAAAGATTTTATTCAATTCTATGGCCGGAATTTGAATTCAGTGAAAATTTGGACCAGGATGTTACTGGCTGATTTGTTATTCCAAACTTTACTACATTTTTTGAAATTTCTCTTATAATGTTATTAAAATTTTATTATTTTTTTATTGTTGTAAATTGTAATTCCGCGTAAATTTCGGCAATTAAATATTTTAAATTTAAATGATAAGAATCAGACGACTAGCCTTGAATTAATTACTCAATTACACTCATTAATTACGAATAATTATTATTGTCTATTTAGTAGCAACAAATTTATTTCAATATTAATATATGAGTAAATATTTACAATAAATAATTGTTAAATTGAATCATTCCAAGGCTACATTTCATAAATTTTGTCATCTCAAGATCAAACAATTACTCCATTTTATGGCCAATTAATTTCTTTGGCATTCCATAACACCTCCACACTCCACACATATTATAAATAAATTTATTCATTTCAGATATGGATATTATTGTTTAATTTCTTCATTGGTGCATGCTGGTCGATTTGTTCCCCATTATATGGTAGACAACCATGCAGTTTTCTACCAGCACCACCAGGAAAAACACCCCATTGCGCCCGACCAGGACAAACTTATTGCGAACATCCCGAACACTATCCAGGGTAATAATAATAATAATGTAATCCATAATTATAAAAAGATATAATTTTATAATTTGATTACAAAGCACGCATAAAACTTTTTATCACGCATTGTTTACATACATATAATATTTAATTTTCAGAAACTTTCACCCATTAAACAATATAAAATAATAAGAATTATTGCTAGTGTTTTTAAAAAATGTTTTATTTATTTGAAAATTTCATAACAATGCAATATGTTTCACAGAGAACTGATACACCATTTAATACAAGAATGGCGTTACGATCACAGTACGATTTTAAGTGATGAATCTAAGGACGATTTTGGTGGTTATTTTTATCCACCACCAACGCCGGTGTATGGACCACCGAATTATCGACCACCAAACCAGGAACCGACTTACACGAAGCCATTTCATGGCCCCAACAACGCCTACATTCCACCAAAATTCAAAGCGGCAGCAAATTTTAGCGCCGGAGGTGGTTTTGCGGGCATGACGAACTATTTGTACCAGCAGCCGCCTCGTGAAGGACAATTTTACACTTACAAATATTCAGCGACACAAGAAACCCATCGTCCATCGTACTACCATCAGGCGCAGAATTATTATACGGGAATTGGACAGCCGCAAGTGTCCCATTATGCGAACGAAATATGGAAAAGGTGTGAAAATGATCATAAAATTATTAAACTTGTTATTTTATTTTAATTTTCAGACGTGTTGAACAGAAATATGGTAGACTGAAACGTTCGTTACGTTACAAAAGATCGTTATTGTATTCGAATAGTACGTTGTCCCACTTATTACGGCGCAAACGACAATCTACTTCGGTTTCCGGTGACACATTGTGCCAGACAAGATCTCAATATATAATGCCGCGAGCGGCCCTCAACAACAAAGGCAATTGGATGTATGTGGTAAATATGCCAGAAGTTGATAGCAGTTTTACGCAATTGGTAAAGAGCGAAACGTGCGCGTAAGTTGAACAAAAAACAACAAAAGAACTTTAAATCATTCTTCTGGTGATTTTTTTTCAGTTCGCAGACTTGCAGCGGCATCTGCAGTCTTCCCCAAGGCTATACATCACGATGCGAACAGAAATACGTACAAAAAAGACTTGTAGCATTAGAAGGTGGTGGAAATCAATTATATACCGATGTATTTTGGTTTCCAAGTTGTTGTGTTTGTACGCTTTCTAATACTTAGTATGTGAAATTCATTAAATTTTGTTTATTCGACTGCCTACATACTAATTAGTTTTGTATATAAAAACCAGAAGTTACCATATTATTGTTTTTTTTTTAACATAATTTATTTACGCATACATTTTTTCAAAACACAATTGTGATTAACTTAAAATAAAAATAAAATTACAATTATTTGGTTTATAATTTTTATTAAATATTATATAGGTATTTACATTTAACACAATTTCATCTACCGGGTGTGCCCTTTTTGCGTCATTTTCGCATCACATTCAATATAGGTCATCAGGTTCCATTTAAAATTGTACATGTTTGTAATAAATTTTAAAAGAGCACCATTTTCTACTACATTTATATTAACATGTACAAACAGGAACAGAAAAATAAATAAATAATAAATGCAATACAAAAAAAAAAAAAAAATATAACAAAAATATAAACTAGTTTACCTTTACCCACGAAATATCAGTTCAATTCCTAAACAATACCTTATAATTTATATATATATACTATTTAATTAAAACATTATAATAAATGCATACATAATTAATTTGCTAATAAATACATAATATAATATTTTTTCAAAATACATTTTTGGAATAATTTGACTAGAGGACAAACTGTAATATGAACAAAACTTTAATTGGAAGCACAACAAATATCAACATACATATACATAATAATAAGCAGTGTGTTTAACAATTCAACTAATAAAAATTTAATTTATTAGTTTATTATAAATATGTATTTATGTACTTACATCATACAATGTAATTTGTAAATTTTATTGCACTTTTAATTTTATTATTTAAATGACTTTTGAAATGAAATACATTATATTAAATTCGATTTAACTAGATGAACAAATCAGTCGATATATAATAAAAGAAAATGCATAAAATTTGAAGAGAAAAACGTGCAAAGATGAACATTAAATTTTTTTATATATATAAAATTCAACAAATACATTTTACAATAATTAATGGCACAAATAAATAAATACTTTTCTTCTGTATATAACCAGATATACATAATAATAGACTTTTTTCATTAATTTAATTACTGGGTATTAAAATATTTCGATTTTCTAACGATTCCTTCAACATATGGAATAATTGCAATTGCTGTTCAGGTTTCAAATATAAAACTTGCGATAATAATTTTTGTGGACTATCAGTTTGTATAAAACTGCTTATGTACACATTTACGAATGTGGCCATCAAAAACTGACAATCGAAACGATCCATTATGCCACCATGGCCGGGAATAACGTCACCAAAGTCCTAAATAAACAAATGTACAACGGAACCAATGTTAAATCTATTGTATTAGTTACCTTTATTTTGAACGCTCTTTTAAATCCGGATGCGAAAAATCCTCCAAACGGTCCAATTACACTACTAAACAATGACAAAGCCAACGAATGAAGCATAAATGGATATAATTGGACCGTATGCGAGACACCAACCTAGAAATAACATACTGAAACTGACACAATTTCGAATTTTTACAATTTTTTTTAATTTACCAGACTTAGAACGCTGCTTAGCCACGATGGTAAATCGTAACTGGTTAATCTAAACAATGAACTCGGCTCACATTCCATCGTCATCCTTCCAAGTGCTTCACTATATTCAATTGGACACACAAAATATGGATATTGGCACATTACATAGGAAATCTATAAAAAATTATGAAAAAACAACAATGGAAATGTTTTCAATTAAAATTACCGCAAAACCAAAAACAACAGTCGAAAATCCACCACCTATAAAACCTTCCCATGTCTTTTTCGGTGATAATTTAATCAATGGTGTTTTGCCAAAAAAGAAACCAAACACGTATGCCATTATATCATTACATATAATCATTGATACAGGCACAATGAACCATATTAAACCTTCAAATATATTTTTTATAATTAAGTACGATTGTGTGACAACAATTAATAGAGCAACATGTGTCCAAGCGAATAATGAAAACTGTTTCATGTAGTATTTCTTCACCAATGATAATACAAACCATACAAAACCGATACAATAAAAACAGAATGAAAGGAATCGATGATATGTGACTAATGCACGTAAAACATCCTGTAAACAGTGTGCATCTTATTGTATTTATCCAAGTAGTTGGTCGAGTTATTTTCCAATTGTTGTCAATGGAAACGATTTTAATATTAAAATAGTTTCCATAACAACAGGAAAATAACAGATTACAACTGGATTTCATAGCTTACTGTACGATTGATGACAACACCAAAATAGTCAACTAAACTCTCTCCATAGAAGAAATAATTCGAAGTGATGAGAAAATACCAAGAAAGTGATCTGAACCAAGGAAGGCCGTGTATTCGATAAACAGCATAACCGATATTGATAATTTCTTGGAAACATTTTACTTGTACAATCAGTGTCTACGAAAAAAAATCACATTATCGTAATTTTTTTTTGAGTTGTTACTTGAACATTACGGTTATCATGAGCGCCAGTGGTCCCCCATTTATAACAAGTATGAAAAATGTCAACATAAGTAAACTGAATATGCCTCGTATCACCCAATTTCTCCATTTTTCCGGTAAATCTTGCAACAACGATTGCAAAATCGATGGTGCTTTATCGGTTCCACTTGGTATCGTGCCGGACAAGTCGGTGCTTGCACGATGGTCATGTTTATCATCTTCACTATCAATCTGGAATCGATTTTAATATGCATTTTATTGCGCATTATCATTTTTTTGTATTAAAATTTTTTGGTACGTACAACAAATTTCCCAAGCGATTTCTAATTTAATTAACTGATTTGTTATTTATCGGACAATCAAATAAATTGGAAAAATTACCATATAAAAAACAAAGTTTATTTTTTATCGAACTTACAGTAACGTACGATTTTCGATTATTCTTATCAGTCCATTGCTCACTTTAAATTATTTACACTATATTCGGTGAAACAGTATTTTAATTATTGTCTTTACATTGATAAGGAAAAATACTTAAAATAATACCTAATTAAAACCAATTTTAAATAAAAATAATGCCGCATAATTTATCATAATGTAAATATTATAATCCAACCGAAATCATGCCATATTCATGTACATAAGTATATGTATCTAATTTCATAATATCAACATATGATACTGTAAAAATATAATTACGCACGAAATAAATATATAAATGAAACCTTCAAAGCTATTTGTTTCCGATTTTTTTATAATTTAATAAAGAAACTCAATGAAATCCTTTAACGAAACGACAATGTCACGAAAATAAATTGAAAATTTTACTTACATGATCACTTTCTGCAGATTCCGGTTGTTTTGGATCCGATTCACGGCGTTTTCTTATTTCAGCCATTATTTGTTCACAAATTTAAACTGCACTATTTATGTTGTTATAATTTAAAATTTTTTTTGCATGCACTTCCACAACTTTCTGTTTATAAATCGTCAAAATCAATAACATAAGAAATGTCAAAATATATCTAATCCGCCACTAGTGGCATCTGTTGACTAACTGTTTGCAATTGCCATGTTATTTTGAAATTACCAAATCGTTTTGATTTATTTAAAGATTAACGTTTGTTGGTTAATTTCACTGAAATTTATTGCTTACGAAATTGAACATTGGCAATAGTTGTGTTTTATTAAAAAATATTAATTTGTGCATTCACCAAAAATTTGTGGTTATGACAGTGTGACAGACGTCAACACATAACACACTCCAAAAATTATTTTTAACACAAAACAATAAATTAAAATGTAATTATTTTAATTGTGAAATTGTGTAATTAATTCCGCCACTGTGTATGAATGGAACGTGTATGGTAATGCCCCAAAAAGTAATTAATGTAAAATCAAAATATAATATGTTTGCTGAAACTTCAAAACAAGATTTCAATAAATATGATTCGTCTTCGAATTTATCGAATTCAAATGGGGACATATGCCGAATTTGCCATTGCGAAGCTGATGCCGAAAATCCATTATTGTCACCGTGTTATTGTTCAGGTAGTCTAAAATATGTCCATCAATCCTGCTTAAGACAATGGCTAGCCGCTTCCGATACCAGATCTTGTGAATTGTGCAAATTTAATTTTATATTACATACGAAAATCAAGCCCTTATCTGAAGTAAGTAAAATTTTCACGTAGCCAACGTGTCTATTTTTAATTCCAATATTTTTTTGCCGTTTCAGTGGCGAATATTGGAGATGAGCAGTGTGGAACGTAGACGATTATTATGTGCTATTTTATTTCATTTTGTGGCTGCTGTTTGTGTTATATGGTCATTATTTGTATTAATCGATCGGGCTGCTGAAGAGGTACAAAAGGGACTGATAGGTGAGTTTTTAGTCTTTAAATAAACACGCAAAATTTTCCATATATACGTTGATAAACAATTTTTTCCGCTATAAATAAAAATGTTTTGACTTTGAAAAAACTGTGTTGTCGTTTTCTAGCTTGGCCTTTTTGGACGAAGCTCGTCGTTGTGGCTGTGGGTTTTACTGGTGGTGCTGTATTTATGTACATCCAATGTAGACAGTACTTACATTTATTTTCACGTTGGAAAGCTCATAATCGCATAATATTGGTGCAAAATGCACCAGAAAAGCCAATTGTTGTACCGCCATCTCCTAATTTTATAATAGATAGTAGACAGTTAATACCATTACAAGTAATGACACATGTTGAACACAATAGTAATGTACCATCATCGAATACCGATTCCAGAAACGATGTATTTTACGTATTTGAAAGTGAAGTGATGAAAAAAGAGTGTAACAGTAGTTGTTCATCGATACAAAAGGCTGATGTACATGTGGAAGATTTAGATACACCACAAAATTACGTTAATAATTGCGGTCATAGTAGTTTATTTGATAATAATAAAATAACTGGTATTGGTACGAATATATTAGCATTAGATATTGAGTGTCCCACTGATAATAAGAAAAAATTCTCACTACAACAACCATCTTTTAAGACTGACATAGTTAAAAATAATAGTTGTGTTTTTAAATCTTTGCCTAACTTAAATACAAGCAGTGAAAATTTGCTTTTGTAAATAGTTTTAACATATTATATTTTATTATAATTATAACAGTACAATAATTAAATAAAAAATAAAATATTTATTATTATAGAGTTGTGCGTTTACGAAATATGTTCCAAGTAGTTTTATATATATGTATGTGCAATTATAATTTACACAATATTTGAATGAAAATAATACGAATCTATTAGTTTCTTAATATAAAATGGATAGCAAAGCTTCTTAACCTTGACCAAATTTAACTGTAAATATTAAATTATTATATAATATTAAGAAAAAACTCCGTTCACGGTCTTGAAACGAAAATATGTAGTTTAATTTGCTTGTTTTAAAGGTAAACGACACAATATTATGTGTAAACGGTCAATTTATATGGTAGTTTTTTAGAATGTGAAAGCATTTCTTGCAATATATTTGTTGTGTAATTTATTTAAAAAAATTTTCCCCTATATATTTATACAGATTTACAGATGAATGTTTAAACTTTATCATTTTATTGCACAAACTGTTTATTTACATGTACTATTTATAGAATTTTTCGTATATAACAGATGTGTTCAATTTGTCAATGATTGGTAATAATCTGATATGATTTTCCATGCTTTTGGCGTCATAAAACCATCTGGTGGATCTTCACCAGTTCTTGCAAATTCTGTAAAAACAAAACTAGTAAAAACAAATTCAACAATTGAACAAAAAAAAACAAATAATTACTGCGCATTTTTGTGCCAGAAATAAAGTCGAATTCGTCTTTTCTGGTTGGATCGAAAAACGTCATTTTTTTGTTTTTTACATCGTATGCAGCCACCCGGAATGGAATGATTTCTAGATGGGTTAAACCTGGTGCCATTTTTAATACTCTTGCACCATGACTGGAATCGTACAGGTTGCCATCGGGGGTGGCATTTTTGCCCTCTGGATGCGGTACACCGGCTGGATCGCGTCCCACAATGTAGAAATTAGCACCAGCGGTCATTCGTGCTTTCGCATGCCATTGTACCTAAAATATCACCCATGAAAACTAGTAAAGGGACTAAATCAATGTTTGTTTCACT
Organism: Oryzaephilus surinamensis; assembly: GCA_004796505.1. Classification (NCBI taxonomy): domain Eukaryota; kingdom Metazoa; phylum Arthropoda; class Insecta; order Coleoptera; family Silvanidae; genus Oryzaephilus; species Oryzaephilus surinamensis. The sequence goes on along the minus strand of SSSI01004535.1, from coordinate 12,832 downwards.
TCTGTCGGGCCTGCATACATCATCGGACTTGGAAAAATCGCCAAAACTGTACTATTCTTCTCGATAATGTTCGCTTCCAGGACAGCTTGATGCTGTTGCATTCGAATATTCAATGGAACATCATCATCTTTCGTCCATCCGCCCAACGGGTTCAACAGGAGCACTGGTTTCTTGTATCCACGTCCAATTAACTGTTTTTTCGTATCAGTCATCAAGAGAGCATGCCCGTTATGTATTGGATTGCGTAATTGGAAGGCGAAAACAGCATCTGCACCAAGTTTATGGAATTTTTCGCGCAATTCATTTGGTGTTAAACGATATTCATCCAAACCATCGTTCCATTTAACACGACGAAGAACTTGTAAGTCGCCGCCAAGCAGCCAATCGCCCGATTCGTAAATCAACTGTTGAACATTTTCATAAAATATTTGCTATTTTATTTAAATTAATCTGGATTTACCTTAATATAAGGGTGATTTTTGTGTGTAGTTCCAAATTGTCTAGCCACTCGTTCTTCTTTCTTATGAAAATATATTTCTGGATTTCTTAATACAGCATAACAAACATTTTCATAATATAATGCAATACTTTTACTATTTTGCAAACGTTCTTTATCCGCTGTACTAATTGCCAATACAATGGCAAGACTTTGATTATGTAATACACCATCTTTTAACAATGTGTTGAAGTGAATCACATGTAAATATTCATCTTCACGCATAAAACCTTTCAAAGGACTTGCCCAACCTTCGCTAAGTACTTGTAACCATTGTAAATCGATTTTATTTAGTTCCAATGATGGTAAATCGGTAACTTCGTTTAAAATATTCTTCAGTTGACTGTCTGGTACGAATAATTCTTGTACGGAAGTTACAAAATTTCCATTCTGTTTAATACTGTTACCATTTAACACAGAAGACGGAATAATGCCCTAAAAATTAACAAGTTTTACGTGTTTTCGGACTCCAATTATAGTTTATTACGTTTTCTTTTAGCATTTCAACAACCAAAGCGACGGATTCGTACACCGTACTATTTGCTGTCTTCAAAACCAATTCCGGATGTTCTGGTTTCTCGTAGTCCTGATCAATTCCGGTGAATCCTTTGATTAAACCATCACGCGCTTTTCTGTACAGCCCTTTAACGTCTCTCTGTTCGCACAGATTCAACGGTGTGTCCACGAATACCTCAAAAAATGGCAAATTATTCTTCTCGTGTATCTTTCTGGCCACTTCTCGATTACTTTGAAACGGTGACACGAAGCTGCACAAGCAAATGTGTCCTGAATCGGCGAACAATTGGGCCACTTCGGCCACTCGTCGTATGTTTTCTTCGCGATCGTCCTTAGAAAAGCCGAGATTCTTGTTGAGACCATGGCGCACATTGTCGCCGTCAAGACTGTACGCTGGAATGCCCTTACTGACTAGATACTCTTCCAATGCGAAAGAAATGGTGGTTTTCCCGGCACCAGATAAACCGGTGAACCATATGGTGCAACCGCGAAAGCCAGTTAAATTCGATGCACCGATAATTTGGCCCCTTTTCTCGCGTGAAACATGACGTGACTCTTCACGAATGTTTGTAGCTGCTTGAATGTTCTGAATAATTGGAATTTATTATAAATTGTTAACTAGAAATTTGTTTTCATTTAACATACCCAACGATTACCTTCTGGATTCGTGGTCATTTTTCTAATTTAATAAAAATTTCTTTAACATTTATACAGTGTTTGTTAAATAAAACTTTCTACATACTATGGTTAACTGGTACTGATGAAAATTGTTATTTAAATTGTCGGAAATGACCACTCCGGAAGATAAACGCAAGTAATATCTTTGGTGAAAGCTGTACTAAATAAAATACTCACTAAACTTCTTTATGACGAATTAAATATTATACAACTACGTTTGGTTATCATTTTTTCTTTAATTATGGTAATATATTTTTAAATTTTAACATAATATACTTACCATGATAAAAATAATTTCGTTAACTATTGTGATACATACAAATGATTTGAGTGATTATTTAAATTTTTGCAGGGAGTTTATTTAAATATAAGTGATTTTACGCTTGTTTGAACATATTTAAAAAAGTTAAATTGGCTTAAAAAGTAATATAGTTTAAATTGTTATTGGCATTGAAAGTATAATAATGCGATAAACATATCTATTTAGGTAAAGAAAACTGAGATAAGGTGTTACAATCAAAAGACTTCTGTAGTTTTTGTTTTAACTTTATTTTATATAATAATAATTGCTATTTATTTTTTTCTTAGAAAAGTTTGCTAGTGAATGGAAGCTTTCATTTTGTTGTTTTTCTTATTTAAACCTTGCAAATATTTGCGCATAAAGTGCGGCAGTATTATTCCAGTTTTTTCTTAAATTATCATTTTAACAGATTGGTCAAAATGTTGTTTTTCACATTTTCTTGATAAAAGATAAGTAAGATAATTTATACCAGGTTTTAGTTTCAGTTAGTTTTGATGAAATGCACGTTTGATAATAAATTTGCATAGAATAATTAAAATAACCGTGCAAACAGTATACTAAATCTTAGATTTAATTTTTTAATTATGAAAAAAGTAACTTAAAGAATAATTCAAGTGGTCATTTTCATGACGATATTTTTTAAATTCTTTATCTTAATAAACAGAAAAATTTAATTGTAATGTAATTAAACTAATACTCACAAATTATACAAATAAGTCGATCGTATTTTTCTGACAAATCTAGTTAGGGAAGTTCTACTAAATTATTTTAATAAAATTTTTCTATTTCCTATAAATTTAAATTGTCCTGTTTGTGTGATTCATCTCTAAATATTTTAGAATAACAAGTTTTTTTGGTATAAGTACATTCCATGTTTATTTTAATATTTTGTTATTTAGTTATCTAGTGGATACGTTTAGAAAAGCATGTTCTGTTGTTCTGTTAATTAACAGAAAAATTCCAGCTAGAATTGGTTTAGAACTTTAGATTTATTTAGATAAACATTCATAACAATTGAATTGCATATTGCATTCCGTTTTGTTAAATATTTGAATTTTCAAATGTCAACATATTTCTCTGCCATCTTTAAGTTTACGTTATAACTAAATTTTTAAAGAAATCTGTATGCATAAATGGTTGGCATCGTCTGTCAAAATAATTTAAAAAATACGTGAGAAAAACGAAAAACGGTTATTATTTCATATTCAACAGAATGTCGAAGACAACTGAATGGGAAGAATGTATAAATCAGTATCAGACAAAACTGGAAAAGCTGTATAAAGTTGATTTGGAAAAGAAGAAAAAAAAGTTACAACAAATTAACTTTAAAACTGAAGAAGGAATTAATACAAAAAAGTCGGAAACACATATCACAGATAATGTAATACATTAATCGAATTATAATTAGAAAATGTAGATGCACTTTTATGATTGTAGGACAGTACAGAAGAATTATTGGAAGCCTTCCAGAATCAAATAAATATATTAAATTTGTTACCGAAAATTTCCAAATGCCCCATATCAAAAACGATCTATGGATTGAACTAAGAAAACAAAGTAAGATATTTGAATAATTTATTTGTTGTTGTGACTATCATGATTAATACTTAAAATATGGTATAACGGGGTACAACTTGATACAACTATTAGCATAATATGTAACAAATAAAACGATTAAAAATAAAATTGTCAATCTACATCTATACAGTTAAGTTTAACATTATATAATTTAAATAATATACAATATAATATGTAAAGTAGTACGTTTTTTCTTGTGCTAATATTAACAATCTAACAAATATATAAATTTATGTTGTTTTTCCAGCCAAAGCTTCCAACAGTCGAAGTTTTGCTTTCGTCTTTTTATATAACATATATACATTCTCCATTGGAGCTTTATCATCTTTTTGTATCATTTTGCCTGTACGAAGCTGTAAATTCGCCTCGAACTCCTTAATCGTCCTACGCAACTCCTTTTTCTCCTCCGTCACCAGTTTCAATTGTTCCAACAGTTCATCACGACTTAATGAATGTAAATTTTCGCTTATCGATGTATCCGAAGTGTCACTGTCCGTGCTATTTGATGGCATATTTGAGGGCGTTTTGTCGGATTCACTTTCGAAAGACTGCGATGGTACAGGTGTAACGAATTCCATTGTTTCATTCTCATGAATTGTGGCCAATTCAGCGCCTGCATTATTCTAAAAAAGCATCAATTTTACTAATTTATTGTGAAATTTATATATTGTGCTTACTGGTGTTATTTTTCCCACCATTCGCTTCAATGTTCGATATCTGTCATAGAAAGGACGTACTAAATCACGATCGTTTTTTGAATTCGGTCGACCATGAATCGATTCCAAATATAATAATGCTTTTTGTATGGCAATTTTTTCTTCAAACAATTGTTCGGAGGTCATTTCATCAATAACGGCACCTCTTTTCGCCAGTTCACGTTTCAATGATAATTTCTAAAGAAAAAAAGTGTTAATAAACAATTTTAAATAATTTAATTCCAAACAACCTTTTCAATTTCCTTGATTGTATCTTGCAAAATTGGGTCTTCATGTCTTCTCTTGCCACCATCGTCAATTAAAGAACAATTATTAGAAATTTCTGCTAATTGTTTTTGTTCTTTCTTCAATTTACTTAAATCGGCGTACAACGTTTTCAAATGTTTGTCATTCAGCTTGTTGATATGCGATGGTTTGAAACCATTTTTCGTCTCAAACTCAGCTTCTTGTTTTTTTATTTTCTTTTTCGTGCTGTTGATTTGTTTGTTTAATTTCTGTAAACGTTCTTCAACTGGATTTGGATGTTTCTTATCCAAGGAAACATTGCGTTGCGGCACATCTGGATCCAAATACAAGCAATGAGTGGCAATAATTGAATTTCTCGGCGAAGACAGTAAACGATTCGATGCTACTGATAAACTGGGCAACGTTTCGGTGTTTTCATTAATTTGTCGTGTTGGACAACTTAACAGCGGTTCAGAGCAGTCGACTTGTTCGTGCAGAGTTTTTAAATCCAAAACCGGTGATATGGGGGTCTGCACAGGACTCGGGGAACGTTCTTTTTCCTTTTCGTGTAATTTCAAAAAATCCGCACTCTTTGTTTCATCTTCAGTTGGAAGCGTTCCTTGCGGTAAAGTAATTTTCTTCGTTTCTTTCGGCGTTCCATCCGAATTCGTTGCAAATTCCGGTTTGAATTTCGTTCTAGACACATAACGCATCTTTAGCCTTTTGTGGGGCTGAGTTTTCTTGCTTTTCAATGTCAGTGGACGTGAAAATCTCTCATGAGACCGTCGTTTCTCATGCTCGCAATCATCGTAGGCGAAATTTTTCTCCACAGTGGTTTGACCACGATTTGGTGACACGTTTATCTTTTCAATTGATGCCGATTTTTGGAAATCTTCGTTACTATATACTCGTCTGATTGTATGTTTCGTTTCCACGTACTTTTTCTGTGTTGGACGTTCTTCCGAATTTGAACGAATCACTTTACGTTCCTGACACAAAGAACTGATACTTTCTTGACGTTCTTTACGTTTACGTGCCTTACAGCACGCTTTGGCTTCATCGTATGTCGTTGGCAATGGGGTGGATTTACTAATTAGATTTGTTGAAATAATTCTCTTCGATTTTGTGTAATCAATACGATTTGTTAATTTTTGTGGTTCGTCTTTTCGTGATGGACCTTTCATGCTTCAACACTAAAAATAAAATTCCATTAAAATCGTTATCTATAAATCGATTTTTTTATTTGTTAATGAATTATTATTATCGCACTTTAATTGCATGTCATTGACAAACTAATAATTTTCTTGTTATTCAATTATAAACTGATGCCAAAACAATTTATTTTTAAATTCATTGCCAATGTCTTACCTTAAAAATATGCGTAGTGGCTTATAGAATTCCTTGCTGTTATAGTTAAAAATTAAACAGATTTATATATATATTAATAACAAATTTGTAACTATTTATTTATTCACTAATGAATTAATTAGACTTGTTATTTGCTTATGGATTCATATCTCTATCACGACACATCATAAATCTATGGTTGTTTCAGGAAATGTGTTGAAACCAACCGCAATTTTAGCATGTGGCTATTTCACCACCACCTTATACACGAATCTCTTGTCTTATGTTAGCTGTTGGTGCGTTTTAGAAACCTGAAAAATAAATTTGGATGAAATGTGTTGGTATATTTTTAGTAATGTGCCGGGGCCCCAGGCAGTAAACATGCAGTATTTGGATAGTAAAGGCGTGAACCGTAGCTTACGAACAACAAATTTAAATGCATATTAGATAGAAAGTGAATTAATTTTATTTAATATGGTATTACTTACGTTTCAGCATAATTTTTGTACACAAAGTAAATATTTACAACAAAAAAAATTGATCAGGAATTAGGAAACTAGTGTTGAAAATGCTGTCAACTGGCACATATAGAAATGGTATCGATCGCCCGAAGATGGGAAGTCTATGGACGCAAACGCAGCCAACAACTAGCGCAAACATTCACCATTCTATACCCTCTTCAAGTATTTTAATCGTTCCTCCAGTTCTCTAGGTGTGGGACATTAATTGGACGTTAAACTTTGTACTGGATCATGACTAGTTTTCCTCGTAAGATGATTTGAAAAATAATTAGTTTCAACCAGTTTTCACTGAAAAACTTGTGATAACAATTGATTGGATAATCCCTTTTTATGAAGCCAAATATTTTTCATGTTTAACAAGATTATTATTGGTTTGCTGGCATTATTTCAGGTGTAAACATCATGTCTATGTTATTTTTAGGAATTTTTATAATTATGAATGCAATAAAATTGCGAAAATATCTAGCTAGATACATATTATATATTTGGAAAGTTTAATAATACATATGGAATTTTTTGTTATTCAACTAGAAAAGTTTATATTAAAATCCTGATTATTCCCTCGTTAAAATTTGTGAAATATATGAATATGAGTCAAATTTTTCGTTTATGAAAGCGACTTTCCTAATGTCCATTATCATTTTTATAACAACTGAATTTTAATCAAAGTCAAATATATTGTCCAATCGTTTATTTTGAAATTGTTTTTTAATTTTAAATTCTCTTGTGCACTGGTAAAAAAAATTTAAACTCAAAATGATATCTAAAAGTGTATTTATACAAAATTGTTTATATAAATATACAAAATTACAAAATACATGTACATATAATATTATGTAAAAGAAAAACGATAAATATGTGTTAAAATATAAGGTCAGTAATAGTGCTATTTAAATTTATCTTGATGCTAATACTTTTACATTGAAAAAAGTAGGCACAAGATATAAAGTGATTTTAAAATTTGTCGTACATTTAAAATAGACCGAAATCCGTATGTACTACATCACAATTTTTTTGTTTTTCAACACTAGCAGCCAAATTCAATTCAACTAATGTGTCAACACTGTTAATACTGACTCCCTTAAGGATTTTCTGTGCTGCTAAACTCGTAAAATTAAATGTAAGGTCACTTAAACTCGGGAATTGTTGATTGCTATTCTCTCTAGTCAATGTACGATCTTTATAACAAATATTCGGCTCCGAACCGATTATATTCTTCTCCAGAAGTTTTCCATTCTCCAATCCGTAAAATGATTTCTCTAACGATGTTTTCGAGCCGACTTCATTCTTAATATATTTCCCAGACGAAGACAATGGCAAACCCTCGAAACTCTTCGTCGGACTTGGAGGGCTACTGTCGTAGTTTTTTGAAAATTCACGAAATGTGTTCGGCGAATCCGGATTGGAATTCGAATTATATTGATTGTAGGAACTGGATGAGACGTTCTTAATTAAATTATGATAACTTAAACCATCACGACTGGGCAATTGTAACGATAATTTTCTATTATTGTTCATGGCCTCATTTTTAATTTCATTATTAATTTGTTGTTCAGTAAGTGGATCACGCGAATTATTTAAATTTATTTGCGACTCTTTCGATTGGTTCGTATTTTTCGCTTGCGGATATTTCACATTGGAATTTTCATTTTGCTGTTGTCCATTTTCAATAATACTCGCTTCAGTACCATTGATTATAACTAAATTGGGGTTTTTATTTTCTGACTGGCCGTTTTCGAACGTGATCACCGATCGAACTGGTGAATTTTGTACAAATATTTTCGTATTACTGCTTGCACCACCATTTATCGTTGCAGCTGTTTTATTATTCAAATTAATACCACCTTGATTTGTGGTCACTTGTAATGTAAACGAATTACTATGTGGTAATGATGTTAATGTTTGCGTTGTGCTTTTTTGTACCGTTGTTGTTGTTGTTTTACATTTAGTTGTATCTTTTCGATGTTTATTTTTTCTCACATCTAAACTGGTTTTCGGTGAAGACGAGGAGGAGGGAGTCAATTGTCGATGTATAACAGTTTTATGTGATTCCAAACTAGATGGACCACTAGTTAAAGAACTGCCCGTTTTACTGCTTTTATGCGATTCTATACTCGATGGGCCACTATTATCGATACTGGATAGATTTTTAACAGGTGATTCGGCCGTATTATCTGTACCCTCATCACAACTGTTGTATTTATGACTAGTTTTTATTGGTGATTCCGTTGTACTGCTGTCGATTGTTTCAATTAATTTCGTTGGATCATGTTTTATTTCGATATTTTCCTCTGGTTTCGTTGTTGTCGTTGTTGTTGATGGTTTTGTTAAATTCGTCCGACTGGATTTCCGTGAACTGTCTCGACTTCGATATTTTCTTGGCAATGTACTAGTTGCATACGATGAATTCACATATCTAGACAATGGTGAATTCTCTCTAGAACCAGTATACGATGTGGCGAATGTTAAATCGCTGGACAATTGCCGACGATGGTGTCTTGGAAGTGTTGCGGATCTCGATGAGGTGATATCACAGTTCTCCAAGTATGCAGAAATGGAAATTCCCGATTCCTGTTCAAAAAATATTTTTATTAAAGAATTTCTAAGTAAAAAAATGGTTATTTATACTTTTTCTGTTGCTGAAGTTTGCGTTCCAACATTGTGCAGGTGCACCGCTTTGGAATTGAACCATTCCGTTGGAGGAAATTGTGCACTGAAAGTTCCTATATGGCATTGTGACCTTTTCGATCTTCTAAACAACCTCGACAATAAAGATTCCTTCTCTAAAAATGGAAATTTTAACAATTAAATAAATTTTTCCAGTGCTTGAAATAGAATTTTACTTGGTGTTGGTGTAGAATCTCCACTATTTGGATATTCAGTGCTGCTACTTGTGTCTGCATAATGTTTAGAAATCGTTCTTGTACTAGCTGAACGTCTTAAACGTCTACTAGAGTTCCACAAACGGAACGAGCCACGTCGATCAGGGCTTCGGGGCGATGGAAATGAGGCTGAACGTCTTTTAGCTCGTGGATACAATATTTTATCGCTTGCATTACCTGTTTTGTACGAACAAATTAATCAATAAATAAATTCTAATGGAAATTTTTCTCTGTGTAGTTTATCTTGTTATTTTGTCTGACTGGGCGATTAATATTTTTTCGATAATTATAGATTAAAATTCTATTTGACCACAATAGGAAAAAAACATTTAACAGATAAACAAATTGGTGTTCTATTTTAAATTTTATTAGTCGATTAAATTAATTTATTACTGAAATATTAATTTACCTCCGCATATAACATCCGCCAAATTCGTTTGTATACATTGATGAGTAATATTCCCATCCCTAATCGTCTCCATGTCACCATGCACCATCACCATCGCTTCCTCGGCACTCATCAATATTGTTTTATTCTCCACATTGTTGTCATCCCGTTTACGACCGCGCGACTGACTTCGTGACCGTCTCTTCTCCGGTGTAACAATAAAATAGCCGCTGGACGTGTTATATAATTTTCTTTCTTTCGTCAATTGCACCAGGGTGTCGTACAAAGCATGTTCGCTGGGCGGTGAAACGTGCGGAAAGGCGATTATTAAAGCTTCACGAATCGTTTCAATGCCGGCCGGTCTTCCTTGACTGGACAATCGAAGAACAACAGCACAAACGGCTTCTGGTAACGGTGTCCATTGCGTTTGGGCCACTGGTACAACGGTGCAGTCTTCAATGTCCTCTACAAAAACAACGTAAAACGGTTTACGAAATGGATTTCGCACGTCTTTTATGGTTTGTACCTAGTGCTACGATTTGGTAGCCTGGTGGCGGTTGAAGCACTCTTCTAGCCCATGCATTACGCAGGATTTCCAAGGCACACGGCTCAGAGCCGACAAGTAAAGCTCCTGGGCTGATGTATCCGTAATAAACTAGACTTTTTGTGGCGCCATTCAGTGCATTATTCCACCAACAAATCGAATTCGACGATAATAGACCCTGAAATATGAACATTTCAATTAAGTATCAAGTTTGTCCATAAATGGCATGAAATTGATTTCAAAACTATTTAAGAATAGATTTCTTTCTTTAGATATACCTATAAGTGCATAATAATTGATTTATAGGATGCAATTGCACTTGTATTTTACTACTTTCATATTTATTTAAACGTATATATAGAAAGTTAATTAAAATAAATAATTGTCAAGTACGGTATTGCAATTATTGTACAGATTTTTCTAATTTTGTGTTGCTTAATAAGAATTCTGTATTCTATTTTGTAGGTACGGGTATTATTAACAAGAAAAAAACAACAATTGCCACCCATCATCGTAATTATTGTGTCACAGACTCCTGCTGTTATGAAAACGTGATGCTAAATACATTTTGCACTATTAGTATTCGTTCATAAATAATAAATTAAAACATGAAAGGTCATATTCCGCCTTAAAATAACTCATTCACCAACTTATACATTGAGTAGGTACATTTTGTAAGTATTTTAGAAGATTATCCTTTCTAACACGATGTGGATTCAACTTTTGCAACAAAACAACAACAACAACAACACCTTCTTGACAAGGAGGTAACAATCAGCTAAATATGGAGATAATTTGTAAAAGACCTTGGCTGCATTTGTATGACCATATTTAAAATAAAAAAAAAATAGTGCTATATTTGTACGTATACATAAATCTTCGAAATTTGCCAGCCGGAACCTTGATATGGCCAAGAATAGAAGAAATTATATCTGGTGATTATATTTTTTTGTAGCAATTGAATTAATAAATCATTAGGTGACACGACCATGAGAAAAATCTCTGTACATTCGGTTTCATAATTCATAAATTTAGGAAATGTACATTTAATAATATGTTGAAATTTTGTAGACAACTAAAAATAAATTAACTTTTTTTCGTAAAATGTGCAGAGGATTGTTTTAATGGATGAAACTAGTTTATATAAGGCCCTGTTGATGTAATTTCTTTTCTAGCCCACACGAAACGTAATAAACTACGTATCATAAACAGTTGGTTTATTGAGCGGCTTTTTTTAATTTATTGGAATTTTAAGTTATTAATTAATGCATATACGATTTTTTAAACAACGCCTTGTAATAATTTTCTAATAAACCTGTTCGTATCTTTTAATATAATTAATGTTTTTCGATTTGAATATGTCGAACTAAATAATAATTATAATATTTTTCATAAGGAAGTATTTACTATTTATTATATAGAATTTTGCACAAATTTCACCTTTTCAACTTAACTAATTAAATATGGTGATTTTTTCGTCTGTAGTTGATAAAATTAATGACGACGATACTTAGGCAAAATAGTAAAAATAAATAATTTTACAGTTAATTACATATAGATGTAAATAAAATAATATTTATATGCTAATTAAATTACATCTATTAATAATTGGCTATAAATATAAAATATAATACGAGTACATATTATAACAATTTTAATAGATCAGTTGATGGCAGTAGCGAAAAATAATGCATCCATTAAAATGCATAAATAAATATATGTATATGCAATAGTTGGAGGAATTTTTCTCTTGCATTTTATTTCGAAATTAATAGTTCAATTATTCAAACACACCCACTTATTATTAGTTAAATGTGTGGTGCGTGTACGTGGCATATAATAATAATATAAGAAACCGGTCCAGTTACATATTTTACAATTTTTTTATTTTTTAATTCAATCAACTTCAACTTTAAACAATTTTCTATTGGTTACGACTTACGATGAAGAATTTTCTGTGATGGTAAAAATGTTTACGACAATTTAACGCTATAATACAACGTTTCATTAAAGATTATAACCATTTACATGCATATATAACAATAAATAAATTGTTGTGCATTATTTTCAAATTAGATGTTATTTTGTATTTTCAAATCTCTAATGTCTGTGTTTTGTATGTAGATGTTTTGTTTAAGGAAAAAGATTTATATATAGTAGTTTGCTGTAATCACATTAGATCATATCTTCTGACATCATCATGACGAAAAAAAATATAAAAAAAATTGGCAAACTGCTTCAGGGAACAAAATTAACGAATGTGAAGAGTATTTTGACCTAACATGTTTTGCATAATGTTTTATTTGATTATATTTTTATTAGTTAGAAATGTTTCAACATTAGTGATTCGGCTATTTTTATACATTTTATTGCAGACTGTTTGCCGAAATGCATACACATTTTTTTCTCGTTTATTGCATCTATAAAATGTTTAATAATATCGTATTACTATGTATTGACTATTGAGTAATAAATAATCACAGTTAATGAAGTAAATATGATTGAAAGCTGTTGCTACAATGTGAATTTGTCCAAAAGTATTACAAAATCAAGTCAACATTATAATCAACTATAGTTTCTGACTCAGTTTTTATCATAGAGAAAGACAGACAATATGTACAATATGTATTGTCTTTATTT
>SSSI01004532.1:2118-15724 GCA_004796505.1 Oryzaephilus surinamensis | reverse complement strand
TAAATACGTTAAATTTTCCAATTTTTATTAATATAACGATGAAAATAATTATTCAATTACGTCCATCTGCTTGTTAGCAAATTTCCAAATTATAATAATTTGTTACTATTTATAATTAAATGATGATTGTGATTATAGTGAATTTGTGACGTTGTCCTTAACGACAGTAAAATAGCTATATGCTATAATACTCGTACATATATCGAACAATAAAATTCGCACCATGAAAATTATTTCTATATATTTTTATTCAAAAATATCTTTTAGACTAATTAAATGCAAAAATGGAATAAAACGGTGTCTGTAACACTGGCGTAATTAGAGATTATAGCAAGAGGGAAATTTAAAGCCCTGATGCATCATCAGGCTTTAAACCAATTACGCCCTTGTTGTAGGTAAATATAAATATGTAACTATTTATGGACAATATACACTTAATGTGCTTAATGTATAAGTATTGTACAGTTATTTGGCATATTGTATAATGTATATACTTCATATATACTCGTAAATTTTTGTACAACTTTATAAATATTTTATAAAAATGTAAAAATATTTCTTTTACATCAATATAATATATAGGTACCTATTGAATTATTTTCTATACATATACATTTTCGGAACTTTATATATTTAAGATGTTGAATAAAGTCCTAATCGGCGCCTCATATACATGTAATTGTTAACATTTCTCGATATGTTATTATCAATTTATTAATTTAAGTTCCGCATTTTGGTGCGAGGTCACTAACATACTCTATATACATATAACTATAACAACTCTTCTTTAAAATAACGTTGGATGGCCACATCGTCTTGCATATAATATTTATGTTGAATAGGCCAGTCTGCGATGGTATTTGCACCTGCCAGTGTACGTTTGTACCACACAAAACTTTACACACGTTCACATTCATACAGGTACAGGTGTTAGTTGGTCGGTCTGGTGCTGACCGCCAGTTATATGTACTCTCTTATACCAAAAAGCTGCTGCGAAACGATTACTTATTAAACATATATTCCAGACCATCAATCCCGACGACGACAATAAACACACTCTCAGTGGAAAAAGTAACTGAACAGCAAAAGAAGCAGCTAGCAGAGCAGCAAAGGCTTCCTTCAATCCCAATATCTTTAGCAGCCGCATTTTTTTCAATGATTCGTACACCTGGACTTTAATATGCAAGAAGTGAAACGATATCACTAACGGACCACCACTTGCGACTACTCGAATGTATATAGAGGATTTATTTTCAACGGCTTTAAAAAGATAATCAAATCAATGAAATGTGGATGACAATTCAGGTTTTTAATGAGATGGTTAAATAACGTTGTCAAATATGGGGTACATATTCCCGGAATATAAACAAAAAAAATTTGTTCAAGTATCAAGTTTAATGAACTTGAGATAAATATCAATTTGTTTCATACATTGAATTGTTCAATTTAACTGGCACATATTACATTAACAAAAAAAGAAAATTAACCAAAAATAATTTATCTATATTATTTGTTAAATTGAAAAAAAAATCATCTAAGATCTAAAATGTCCTTGGTTGTTTCGAAAGAAAAAATATAATAATTATCCCGGAAGACTGGCAACAAGAAAGGGTTGTTCAACCTGTCGAAAATAACGGTACCCTTGTTGGGGCGATTCGCCAATATGGTTATTTTTTTTGCTATTATAAAAGGATGGCACACAGCACGGGTTATTTCATTTAATCAGTAAAAAATTCTTATAATAATGGTAGCGAGTGCGACGCTTTAATACACAGTTTATTAAGATAAAAAGAAAGCGACAGACAGCAGGTGAAAAGCTTTGGTTTATAAACCATTGGAACTCATCATCATCATCGTCTTCATATAAGTTGAGGATTTCCTTTCTCTTTCTAAAAGGCAGTTGGTGTGGCACGCGTCTGATGGTCTTGTATGGGTGATTGTGTGTGTTAATAAATTTTTGCCTTGTGGCCACATAATATCTTCTTATATGTTTTAGATTCTAGAATAGTAGATATAAATAATTATGCTACTTATAAAACAACAATTTTGTAAATATGAACCAGTTTTTTAGGACTATTTAAATAAGAAGAGATTGGGCTCATTAAATTATTTATCAATCAATATCGATAAGTTTATCAATAATTATACGAATCAGTTATTAACTTTTTGATCTAAAGATTATTTTTATATAGAATTTAGTATAGGTTTTTCGAGAAAGAGTCTTGTCGAAAACCTGTCGAATAAAAATAATACTCAACAATAACTACAGCAATGTTGACTTTTTGCCTTCGATAGAAAAATCAAATTTTTTACTAATTTTCATAACTTGCTTTTTTCTATATTCTATAATTGATAATCTACTTTGTAGAAAATATACCTAAGTTAGAAGATTTTAAACTGAATAAATCTTAAATTAAGAATACGAAATCGAAATGAAACAAAAAGTTTATAATTTTTTTAATCCAAAAGTAACTTGTCTTCGGAAGCCTTAAACAAAAATATCAGAAGCAGAAGCCTTTCACACACTGCTCACATAATAGTGAGAAAATCTTGCTAGAAGTATAGTACTTAGAAAACATGATTCAAACAGTAATCTTATAAAATTATTTACATATGTATACTTAGTTCAAGAAAAAATCTAATTTTACATAATGATTATAGGTACTCATTTGAAGTGCCCAACGAGAGAGCTATTTAATAATGATAGCAAGTAAGCAATTAAAAAGTCTTAATTCTTGAATAAGTAAGTATTATATACATAAACGTATGTGGGTACATAATGTAGGTATATGTATACCTAATATGTAAAAGATAATTCTTTAAAATGTAGGTCACATACCGAAGCACATGCTGAAAAATGATTAATTTGGAATGAAGTGGAGAAAAGATGGATAATATGGAATTCACTTACTAATCCATTTACATATTGCGTGCTTTCATACAATTCTATATTAAAATTTAAAAATAATTATCTATTATTAATAAAAAAATGTTTAACTTTATTTATGTTAAAGGTAAATTTGTGTAATTTTGTGGTAAATGTGTTTCTCTTTCTTTTACAATATATAAAAATCTGAAAATTGAACAAATTTGTATACTCGTATTTAATGTGTTCAGATTTCACTATTATATGTGTGAATTTCGCGTGATATTGAAGTACGTACCTATATTTATGTACATATATTACCTATGTACATACCTGTTTACCTATGTACCTATGTACCTATTTTTGAAAACTTCTATAAGAGAAGTATGCTTGTGATAAATTGTAAAAGGGGTAAACCCCAAAATTTGCAAACCATGTTTTACTTAACTAAACTAGTTTGACGAATTAGACAATTTTTTATATATTATATCTTACTACGCAACATCTGTTAGAAAACTATCTCTATTCATCAGTTGGTTTCAGAAAAGTAATAAATCAGTTTTCATTTTTATTGCTTCAACGGCAAATTTATTTTGCGACTACTATACTTAAGTATACCTAACTAAATTACTAATAGCATTCCAGTAGCAAAATAAAGTTGAGTGCTTAAAGAAGTTAGTTTTGCAAAATGAAAGGACTTAATTTCTTTGAAAATAGTAGTAAAACATCTTACACCATTGGAAGTACTTAAAACATTTTAAAAATATAGGTATATATGGTAATTTAAAGTAACTAATACCTAAATGTTATTATCGACGAAACTTAATACTTAAGATAATTTTTTATTATACCTGTGTATAATAATATAAATACTTAATATACCCAAAATGGTTTACTTAATTATCTATTCATATTTAATTATCCTTACAATTATTTCTGTAGGTGTAGGTACTTACAACGTGTGAAATCCGCCAATTTCCGTGTAATGAATTGATGCCACGAATTTATTATTTATTAACATCAAGTTGAATTAAGAGTGGATTTGTTTAATCAAATAAACAACTGTTCTAAAGACTAAAAAAAGTCAAACATATATTCAATGTTATTTAAAGGTTCTTCAAAATTTCTGAACGTTTCTCACTTTTTCCGTAAATAGGTTACAAAACAATAATTAATTAAAGTCGTTATTAGATAGACATCTCGGTCTCGACGCCTGGTTTATTAATTTTGTTTGATCAAGTCGATCGAGTATATCGAAACTAATATAGTTTTGTATAAAGATGTTTCTTCTCGCATTTTATATCTACATACTTATATGTATAATAAGTAGATCAAAACATTTCTTTTTTCTTCAAAACATCAATTTCTTTTTTCTTTTTCAATTTTCAAAATATTTAAAATGACACTGGAAACAAATCATTCAAGAATATGTAAATGACTTTCACTAATTAAATAAATTCGGCTTTACGAGTAGTGTCTCATTATTCACCTTAACAGTGACATTATATTATAAAACAACTAGACTAATGAAGTAAAATTTTTTGGTAAAATTGAAAAAAATTAAGCACCTTATCAATGTTTAAAATTTTATATTTTATCTTAATATGGCAGTTGATCACCGGAACCTGTATTCCGAACTATAATACACACCTATGCCCATATAGAAGTTTACAATAAACCATCTTATGTACATTACACATACCTATTATTCATTTATTTATGACTGCATAAGAAGTATGAACATCATAATTGGCCGCACATAAATCACAATTGACAACAGTCTGACATTATAAAAATACGTTTATGCATTATGATTTTATACTAAACCAGTTGGAAATCTTTTTAGATTATTGCGAATGAAAGCCAATAATGTCAATAAGTTAGTATTCAATGTCTGTATGAGCTTTAAATGGTTTCAATCATGTTTCATTTCTGTTTTGTTATATGCTTATACGACTGCCTTTTTTATACCTTTTTTTTTTCAATATAGATATATTTATTTTAAGATTTTATTTTATGTATATTTACTTAGTTTGGTCATGGGTGGTCGATTTTATTTTCTAGTACTTGAACAAATTAATAGTGTTTAAAAACGTTTCAAAGAAAACGTTTATATCAAGTGACAGAAATATATTACAAATAACTTTAACAATAATTGGATAATAAATAAAGTTGCTTTTCTAGAAGAATTTTATAAAACAAGACAAAATGATTCATAACTTTCAATAAAAAAATACTCTCAAGAAACTGATTGTTAATTTATGATATTCTAAATTTTTAAACTTTACCTGTTTTATTATTATACAACCCAAATAACTCTGAAATTCAAATTTTAAATCAAATTAAATGCATTCATGTAAAACGGAATAAATGTCATAATTAGTTTTTCGTTTGAATGTATGAATGAAGTAGATTTTATTTATAAAAAGTAGGTTTAAAGCAAAGTATTTATAAAACTACATTTATAAGTAGATATTAATTTATTTCACAAATGGCAGTGTCACAATAAAATCAGCTGAAAATTAAAATCTAGTAAAGTAAATGATACTAAAAAAAGGAATAAAGTCATTAACGTGCCCTTGACTAGAGTGTTTTTTAAAAAAGAAAAATGTAGGTGTATTACTATTTAATATTTATTGCTCCCTTGGTTGTCGTATCATTCGGATATGTAAATTAGATGTATTAAATATTTAAATAATAAAATACTCCTAAACACTTATGTATTTTGTTCCTGTGTGCATTTTTTAAAATGCAAAGCAAAAACGAATCTCTATATATATGTATAAAAACGTAATAATTATTACACAATAGATAGCACCATAAATTTTATTAATTAATTACAAAAATATTATTTTCTCTCTTTTTAAAAGATAAAAATGTTATACACTACATAAAAATATATTTATAAAATTCAGGAAGTCACTATTACAAGAAGAGCTACTATAAAACTTATTAACTAATTACTATACAATTTTCTTTACATGCGATTTTTTGTTACACTATTTAAAATTGATTATTATAAACATGGCACGGCAGTGTAAAATATGTTAATAAGCACGATTTAAATATTCGCCAATCTGTTTCTTAGTATCACTTTAGATTGACAAACATTAAAGGTCCATTTTTGAGGAACACTTACATGGTATTGAACACAAATATGTGTGTCACCTAATGTTATCAATTACACACATAAATTTATGAAAATTTTAAAACAAAAACAAAATGTAAGTATGTACGTAAAATGTGTGTGTGTAATTGATTCATTATAATAATAAAATTCATCTTCCTAGTTATACACGTATGAAAAAAATAATTTTCATTACGTATTTTTAATGCATACTTGGCACCGACTAACACGATCACGTACATTACCGGCTTTAAGTGTTTGTTTTTGTGGTTTTTGAAACTGTTGATTTGTTTCAATTGTAGCTAACCAGAAACTAAGTGTATTTGCGAAATAATGGCAAGTACCTTGAGCTCCATTACATTCAATGAATGGTGAAGCTCTAAAATCTTCCAAACAGGAACCTGGACTAGATAATGATTGGCCACCTCCTTCAGCACCTGCTCCCGTGTGCTAAAATTTTAATAAACATTTCAATTTTGTGTAACAATTCATTTAATTTAATTGTTAAAATTACCATTACGAAACTATAACCAATCCAAAGAGAATTCCATCCATTAGGACAATCAGGCAGTGCTAAAGATTGACTGTGTACGGCGATGACGTTAGCTGGTGCTTCACATACCACACACCTGGAAATATACCGCTGAATTGCATTTTCTTCAACAGGCATCATAGGTATCGGTTCAGTTGTAGATAACCAGTACGATTTATCATTTCTACTAGCATAGTGACAGACGTTATTAACATCACAAAATACAAATGGCATTGTAGAGAATCGACGCACACATGATCCCGCAATACCCAAATCTTGACTGTGTGATTTTTCATTTCCTTCGACATACAATAACGAATAACCTTGCCAGAGTTGAATGTGTCCTTCTTGGCATTGTGGTATTTCGGTACTTTGACTATGTTTTACAAGTAAAGTGCCAGTGAGATAATCGGGAACGTGATCACAAGGTAAACCAGGTTCTCCTTTGGGACCTGTTTCACCAACTACTCCAGCTATACCTGGAAAACCATCTATACCTCTGTCACCTTTTTCACCTGGAGGTCCAGGTCTTCCAGCGATTCCAGCTAAACCGATATCTCCTTTTTCTCCTTGTAGACCAACAGCTCCTGGAATTCCATCAAGACCTGGAGGCCCTCGTTCTCCTGGTAATCCTGGCTGACCTGGTAAACCGCGATCACCTTTTGGACCAGGATAACCCGGTTGTGCTGATTCTCCTTTATCTCCTTTGGGGCCTAATGGTCCTTGCAGTCCAGGTGGACCGCGTGGCCCAATGTTACCAGATGGACCTGGTGGCCCAATAGGACCTACTGGACCTGGCCTTCCATCAAATCCTCTGTCACCCTTTTCTCCTGGCAAACCAGGTGCTCCTGGAGTTCCAGGTTGGCCACGATCTCCTTTCTCACCAGGTGCACCATAGAAACCAGGTGGGCCGCGTTCACCTTTTTCACCTTGTAATCCTACAGGCCCATCATTGCCTGGACGACCAGGTGGACCAATAGGACCAGCCAATCCAGGTATTCCATCAGCACCACGATCACCTTTCTGTCCTTGAATACCCTTTGGTCCAGGGAAACCAGGAGGGCCACTTCTACCAGGTAAGCCCATTAATCCTGGTTCTCCTTTTTCACCTTGTAATCCTATAGGTCCAGGCCGTCCATTTTTGCCAGGAACTCCTGGGAGTCCTTTTTCACCTTTTCGTGTTAGACCTGGTAGTCCAGGAGGTCCCATTCCTCCCTTTTCACCATAATCGCCCGGTAGTCCAGCTGGTCCAATATCACCTTTTGGTCCTGGATATCCTACATCACCTTTCGGACCTGATAATCCCGGTGCTCCTGGATATCCTGGATTTCCTTTTTCTCCTTGTCTGCCCGGTGCACCGGATGGACCAGGTTCACCTTTTTCTCCTTTTATTGATAGCAATGGACCAGGAGGACCGCGTTCTCCGAAATCACCTTTAGGACCAGGAAAGCCAATGGGGCCTGGTGGTCCTCTATATCCAGCTTCACCTTTTATACCATTAATACCATCAATTCCTGGAAAACCTTTATCTCCTTTTTCACCAGGATATCCTGGTGCACCAGGGTAACCAATATCTCCTTTCATGCCTGGCAAACCATCAATTCCATCTAATCCAGGTGGACCAGAATCTCCAGGTAACCCACGTTCCCCTTTTGGTCCTGGTAAACCAATTGGTCCTACATCGCCCTTAGCTCCATCACGGCCTGGTATTCCACTTGAACCTGGTATGCCAAAATCTCCTTTTTCTCCTGGTGGTCCGGCAATACTTCTGCCAGGTATTCCTGGTGTACCTTTCAAACCTATAGAAACACGATTGCAACGAACTAATAAATTACTATTTAAAAATATCTTAACCTGGTACGCCCTTTTCACCAGGATATCCAGGTAATCCTCGAAGTCCTGATGGTCCTGGTTCACCTTTTTGACCTTTCTCAGATGCTGCGCCTGGTTCACCTTTTCTACCTGATATACCAGGCAAACCTTGATTTCCTTTCAATCCTGGTTGACCCGGTGGGCCAGGTAAGCCAGATGCACCAACAGGGCCAATATCTCCTGAAATTCATTGAATAATGTAGCAATTGTTGCTAAATTTATAAATATTAGTTAATCTTTCCCTTCGCAAATGTGATTTTGTATATGTATTCTTATTTTATTTATAAATTGTATCTGATTTATTCTTATATTTATTGTATTAGGGTTAGGTAGTTAGTTAATAATAACAAGGAATTTTAAAATAAATGGTAGTTATAATTCAATTGTACATTCCGTATGAATTTTAAATATTAGTAAGGTTTGGTTTTTGGTTATATTTATCGGTTATAATGTATAGTTTAAAATATATCGGCTTTTTAATCATTGATGATAAAAATAACTTTGTCACAATGGCAGCTGCACCAAAAGTTTCGGGTTAAAATTGTAACCCGAAAGTTATAAATAACTTCTTAACCCATACTTAAATATAACTAAAAAGTTACAGAATATACCCCAGTATTATTTATATCTTTCGGGTTATAATTTTAACCGAAACCTTTGGTAGAGCTGCCATTGTGTCATTAAGTTATTTTCATCATCATCGATTAAAAAGCCGATATATTTTAAACCACATTATAACCAAAAACTAAACTTAACTAATATTTAAAATTCATACGGAATTCACAACTGAATTATAACTACTAGTTATTTTATAACACCTTATTATTATTACCTAAAAAGTTACAGAATAGACCAATAATTATGATATAACTTTTGATTATTCTATTATTTTAAACATAATTTGAAAATTATACGATACAGAAAGGTAAGATAAATGGAGATATTAAATGCTTCAAAAGTTATAATTTTATCAAATTTCAATTCATTAAGATGTTTTTAAACCCATCAATCAGAATGACCTGCCGAAAAGGGTCCTACCATTCTAGTGGAGAAAAATGTTGAGGAATTTCCGAAAAAGAGATTAGATTATCGACCTGGCAAAAAGGATCTATTATAAAATCACAAATAAAGTTGTAATTTCAAAATTTAATCTTTGATTTGTTTAATTGAAATTTCTCAAAAAGTAGTTACTTAAGTCTTTTCAAACAAGTGTACCTGTGCAATTTGTTAATTACTTATATACTACAATTACTTATAATTATACATTATATAATATATAATATATATATTATATTATATTATATACTTATAATTACTTAATTATTTGTTATTTTGTAAAATTTGTGTATTCACACCCTTTAGGAACGAGGTATGTCATAAAATAATCCTGATCATTCGTTTTTTGAGACTCATACATTTTCATCTCCACAGAGTGTTAAACGAGATTATCGTTTTTTTGCTATCATTGGTAATAATATTTATTATTCTACATTTGGAAGAGTAATTAGACTTTTTACTACAAGTTTGTATGGCTTAGAATTCTAGCGATTCCTTCTTTTTGAGATTTCAACTGCTCAGCGGATTCTTACTGCATGACGTACATACTCCATTTTTTCCCAACAATCGACTATTGGCGACATCGTACAAAAACTAATATGTATCTAATATTTTTACTTCCTTATCATTTCAATTAGGCAAGTTAATTTTATACTATTTAGGCATTATTATATGTAGATTTACTTTATTAATTATACTGGCATTATTGTTCAAACAATTTATATAATAGAACAATTGATCATCAGAGGTGTTTTATGTAGGTATTCAAGAATCAATATCAGATATAGAATTTCCGTGTTTAATTACGACAAATACGGTGGTGTCCAACTTAAGAAGTCAATTTGATCCACGATCCGAACTCACCGGCGAACAGCTGCAGTTGCAGTGTCCAAAATCATAATTAACGGTACAACATATTTCAGAAAAATTTTTGTTTTCAACGTAACTTTGTTTTACAAATATCAGATTTTTCCAAAAATATCTTTACAAAACACCATTTAAAATGCAAAACATTGTTACAAAATTTTAATAAAAATAACTTAAATACCTTTTGGACCAGGATATCCCGTTTCACCAGGCATTCCAATTAAACCTTTTGGTCCAGGCAACCCTGGAAAACCTCGTTCTCCTTTTTCACCAGGAATACCTGGCACGCCATCCATTCCTGGTAAACCTGGAGAACCAGGGCGCCCTATAACTCCTTTAAATCCTTTTGGTCCCTCCAATCCTGGTATACCAGGCTCTCCTTTTAATCCAGGGAATCCAGGTAAACCAGGTCTGCCAGCTTCACCTTTTAGTCCAGTTTCACCTTTAAAACCAGGTGGTCCCGGTTGTCCAGGTAATCCATCTGCTCCAGGTGGTCCTAAAATATTAAATATGTATTATATTTTTATGTATACTTAACAAAGACAAATGTTGTAAAATTAAAATAAAATAGTCATTTTTCAAATGTACCTAGCGGACCAGGTTCTCCTTTTTGTCCTGGTGGTCCAGTTAACCCATTTAATCCACTAGGACCAATATCTCCTTTTTCACCAATTAAACCTGGTAATCCATCTCGTCCTGGGAAACCTGATTTTCCAGGTGGTCCTGGTAAACCTTTTTCTCCTTTATAACCAACTGGTCCAGGAAGACCAGGTGGGCCAACAGCCGGTATTCCTGCCTCTCCTTTATCTCCTTTAGGACCACTAAATCCTGGTAATCCTGGTGCTCCATCTCTTCCTGGCTCTCCAGGAAATCCCAAAGGTCCAGTTTCTCCTTTCTCTCCTCTTGGTCCAGGTAAACCACGCCGTCCAACTGGTCCTGGAGGTCCCGGTTGTCCAACAGGTCCTGGTAAACCATAATTGCCCTGATCTCCTTTTTCACCTCTTGGACCATCTCGTCCTGGTAAGCCTTGTTCTCCTTTTTGACCAGGTGGTCCTCGACTTCCTTTCAGTTGGGCTGTTATGTTTTGTGGACATCTGCCAGCTTCACCTTTTTCTCCTCTTTGGCCATCTAACCCTTTCTCTCCTTTTTCTCCCTTTAATCCATAATCACCGGGTTCTCCTTTAACACTGACACCTTTTTCACCTTTGATACCTGGTATACCAGGTTCACCAGGCCTTCCTTCAGCACCTGGAAATCCATAATAACCTTTATCACCCTTATCACCCGGAAAACCAGTTAATCCAATATCTCCTTTGGGTCCAGGTGGTCCCGGAAAACCAGGAGGACCGTATGGACCTACAGGACCACGAGAACCTTTTTCGCCTTTTTCTTTTAGTAATAAACTAGCCGGAATTTGCGCGGGTTTTCCAGCTTCACCTTGTAGACCTGGTAGCCCATCAGCACCATCTTTCCCCTAAAAAATAAATTTTTCATGGTTTTAACTGTTTCAGTTTTTTAAAACGTTAACGACTTACTGGTTTTCCAGGTGGTCCATCTCTGCCTGGAACGCCATCTAAACCTGGAGGACCCATAAAACCAGGTGGTCCTGGAGGACCTCTTGGTCCAATATCGCCATCGCGTCCGTCAGTACCCCTGTCACCTTTTTGACCTCTAATACCCGGCAAACAGTCAGTACATCTACCACCGATATCACCCTTAGCACCAGGGAACCCTGGTGCACCAGGAAGACCTGGTCTACCAGAATTACCCTTTTCTCCCTTGCTACCTACTGGTCCAGGGTAACCAGGCACGCCATTAATAGCATCACCAGGGGAACCTCGAGGACCGGGAAAACCTTTTTCTCCTTTTTGACCTTTTGCTCCATCATACCCAGGTTCGCCGTCATCTCCTTTTGGCCCCTAAGTCGTAAAGAATCAAAAATATATTCATGAAATCGGTGCTTAAAAATATTTACAATTATTGATAATCCTTTTTCACCAGGAATTCCAGGTGGACCCTGAGGGCCAATTGGACCCGGATAACCTCTAGTTCCATCACTGCCTGGGAATCCAATAGATCCCGTTTCTCCTTTTTGGCCTTTTTCTCCGGGAGCACCCTCCGGACCTGGTGTGCCTGGTAAACCAGGGCCACCTATCGGTCCTGGCGGCCCTCTTGGTCCAGGCGGACCATTAAATCCGTCAACACCTTTTGGTCCTGTAGGACCTGGAAACCCTCTCGGTCCTACAAAGTGTACATAAAACTTAAATATTATGCAATGTTTATGTAACATATAAAATTGTTACCTGGAGGTCCAGGAGGACCTGGCCTTCCTTTCCCTCCTCCAGGAGGTCCAGGAGGACCTAATAAACCAGGTAATCCAGGCGGTCCGTCTCTTCCTGGTTCTCCTTTTCTTCCTGGTCTACCTGGTAAGCCGGGCAGTCCTTCAACTCCACGATCTCCTTTTTGTCCCGGAGGGCCTGGTGGCCCAGCAAATCCATCTCTACCCTAAATTCATAATAAATTATTTGTTTATCAACTAAATTTTTAATTTAATGTAACATACTCGTGGTCCAGGAGCACCCGGTAAACCTTTCTCGCCTTTCATACCAATTGAACCAGGTATACCATATTCTCCTTCTTGACCTGGTTCTCCTGTCAGCCCTTGTAAACCAGGTTCACCTCTATCACCGCGTTCACCTCTTTCACCTTTTGGTCCAACGTAGGTTGTTAAATTTCTTAATTGAGTGCCAGAACCTCCTGATGGTCCTTTCGGACCAGGTACTCCTTTTTCTCCTTTTTCTCCTTTTGGTCCGTAGAAACCAACACCCATAGGTCCTCGCTGACCCTTTTGTCCAGGGGGGCCTCGCAAACCCTTGTTTGGGAAAAAGATACTTTATGTAGTGCCTTTAGGCTATCTGCTTTTTCATTTGATTTTTGGTTTGATTTAGCATTTGACTAAACTGCTGTTGTTTACACCAGCAGATTTTCATTTCATAAAGTTTAAATAACATTTTTAATAAATAAATAAACAGCTAATTACCACTTCACAATATATTTTTTATGTTTCTAAAATACATTCGACCACATAAGATTTTAAACTCAATGAGGAAATTTATCTAGATTTACCTTAAATTTACAGAATCATAATCTAACCTAAAAATATTTAAAATTCGCATCAGAACACGACAACGACGCATGCGTTGAAATCAAATCAAATGAAAATAAGTACGGTTCTATTTTTAAAAGTCAAATGTAAATCAAATGGAAAAGCAGATATAGTCTAAAG
>SSSI01004528.1:0-13356 GCA_004796505.1 Oryzaephilus surinamensis | reverse complement strand
ACACTATTATTGTTGAAAGAAATATACATAGGTACGTGGTTTGTGTGAACAATCAAATTATTAAAAACTGAAAAAAAAAAACTTTGAAAGCACTCAACATAATAGCCAGTTTTGCAACCCTTGAGAAGGGTGAAATGTAATTATTAATTTTTGTTAGAACAGCTTCACTAAATTTAATTTCAATTGGAAATAGTTTCTTTGATCTATTTATGCTGTTATGAAGAGGTTGGAACAGAAGTTTGATAAGCCAGGGGCGTAATTCTGGATTATTTACTATCACAAACGGTATAATAGACAATTGCAACCGTTTTATATTGAACTTTTTCACAATTTTTCGATAGCTTTTCGCATAATATGAACGGAATATTAATGAAAAATATTTCTTATTCTCGGCACGTGTTCAATTGACGATCAAAAGATCTCAAAGGCGCTATGTTAAAGCTTTTAGTCAATGCAATTATAATGTTCGTTAATTGGTTAGAATCATCATAAACTTAAGAAGCTTTTCTAACTATATATAATATGTATAATTAATTGTGTATTAAAGTTATTTGCAAAATTTATATTCAACAATACAATAAGTGCAAAATAATTTGCTTTGTTTGTGAAAGGATCAGTTTGTGAAATTTGAAAAGGCACGAAATGTAAACAAAAGGCTTTAATGTCGGAAATATATAGGAAAATTCAAATATTAGCTATTTTCCTTCCAATATACAAGCACACAAAAGATCGTACATTATTTTTGAAAAGTTCACCATCATTTAAAAAACACATCTTGAGATTTATTGTTTTCGACGTTGTTCCTATCTTAAAATATCCACTCGCGGATTCTCTAATGGATTGACGTCATTCCGAATATAAATTTCTTTTCAGTTTTCTGACAATACTTTAATATGAACTAAAATTCTCTTCTCATGCGAGTACAATAAAATAGAATTTTTTATTACGCGTATTAATATTTTATAATACATTAACTATATACCTAAAATGTAAATGGTACTTTTTCGAGACTAAAGATATAAGAAATCTTCATCGAATGCACTCAATCAGTATAAATAATTGATAAAAGGGATATAAATTGCCTCTGTGTAGAGGGAGAGAAGAATGACGTCATACATTTTGAAATACAAAAGTTTACAAATAATGACAATCTAATTGTAATTGAAATTCCATGTTGTCCAACAACAAAATAGAAAACAATAGATGTGAATATATTGATTTAATAAAAATGTACGATATAAATAAAAGAAAATTAACAATCCACACAAACACCTGTCATCGTCAATATAAAACAAAAAAATTCCCATTGTAATAATTGCGGAAAAAGATATTAGATTTCGGTTGAAAGTGAGGCCATGAGAACCGTTTTTAATTCTAACGTAACCATCCTTCATGGTATAATGATTCCGCAAATACAATGAGCGCACTTTTCTTCTACACCAATATACGTTTCTATAATGTGATACTCACCCTTAAAGAACGGAAAATCGTAATAAAATCGCTGTTATTTAGGTCAACATTGCAATCAGTTCGAATGACACACCCTCTCCTGTTCACTGATCAAAAATTTGATAGAACCATAGCAAATGAAATCCAATGTTTGTTTATTAACACCGAATGATGCGTTTCATGAACCGCGCCTTCCCAAAAAATTATTGACACTTAAAACACGACGACGACAACACGTAAATTATAAAATCGTATATAGAAAAATGGCAATTGGTGCTAATTATATATAAATTGATGGTATGTGCAACGATTTCGCTATATATCGTTATTTGGTAAAATTCATGCACTTTTTCTATCTAAATTCTACATTTACGTTACTAGTTTCGGGGACCACTTGAAACGGACTAAATAAATTCATTCATTGACTGTAGTGATACGCAAGCGCATTTAAATTGCAAAAGCTCTTTTGTACACCAGGTCTGGCTGTTGCATGGAACCCTCCTTTTGCCATCCGAGTTACGTGTACACCACGAAATGGGGGTTGAAATGGACGTGCCGTGTACAGGGATGGCGTAGCTGAAACGGTACGCCTGAAAAGCACAGTGCAAGATGCGGTGGAGACGGTCCTGCTCACGAGGGTAGCGAATAAGGAGGGCCGTATGTGAATGAAGGTGTAATACAAGCGAGATGCAACATGCAAGGGTGCGCTTAATATATATCTAGATCGGGTGGAGGGTTGAATCTCTCTAGTGTGCCTGTGGGATAAGTTGGGGGCGACTTCTTAGGGGGATTCTTTCACAATGTAATTGTTTCTATTCGACTAATTCGACACATACGAAAACAAAAATACACAACAAATATATATTCTCATTTTCACCGAAACTGCTAAATATAATTCACCATTTTCACGTATTTTCTTTTTTTTGTTTTTTCTTTACTTACTTGTTTTGATCGATATGGGAATTATATCTTTGTTTCGCCTGTTTTATTTCCGGTTTTTATACTCCGTGGACTGTTCCTGATCAAAATAAAGGATTTTTCTTTTGTAATTTATTGTTAAACTTTTCGTAGTCGTGAATTTTAATAAAAATTTTTATTTATGAGTACTTTTTTGTTGTTGTTTAACTGTACATACGCGGATAAGAACCAAACCCAATATATACGATAAAATCCATTGTCATTATATATCTTTTTAATGGTTCTATTATAGTTTAGTACTTTGTATTACTGTCATGATTCAGACGTGACTTTGAAAATTTATAATTGAAGACATTGCCTTCAAGTTAGACTAATAAAACATCATTAAAGACATATAATGTTTTGTATGTAATAACAAAACGAATTGTTTCAACTTGGATGAACACTCAAAACGGCTCGTTTGGCAAATTTGTTGTTTGATCAAATTTAAATTAAAGTTTTGTTCGATTGAAAGAAGAATTAATTAGGCATTAAATATGCAAAGTTGCTTTTTATATATTACAAAAATTATATTTTGAACTTTGAAGAGAAGTTTTTGCATGAAATCTCCATCTATTAAGCGTTTTTGAAAGCTCTCTAAGTTTCTAAAACAATTCCTGTACCATTCCAACAAATTGTTATTAAAACTGTTTAAAACTAATTTATTTCGTAAAAATTTTATAAGTAAAACTATTAATTACCACTTTATTTAAAAAGATTTTATTATTTTTATATCAGAACACTTTTTTGTTGATTGTTCAATTATGTATTGCTTTTTCTAAATTACTTACTAACACTAACAGTTAACAGCTTCGATTACAAATCTAATTAGCTTTTAAAATATTAAATGATCATTATTAACAAATAAAATGTTCTTGCATTTTTTATTATATGTATATCGTGTAAAAACTAATATAAATAGCAGATTTAGTATATATAAAAGATAATAAACTGCTAATTTTATAATTGTATAGTGGAGCATGTTACAGTTTTCACATAAAATAAATAACATTTGTTATAATATTAAACTGTTTATTTATTACACATATTGAAAAACAAAAAAATCTTCCGTCCATTACCCATCATTTTCATGTCAATTATAAAGACAAGTATGCAAATAAGGGTTGAAATTTATACACTATACTTAAATATGCGTGATGTTTTAATAAATTGTTAAACATTAATATTGCATTATGACACTGGATAGTTTTTTTTTTTCATTTTAAAAGAAAATATTAGCCAGTTATGCTATTTGCATAATAAAATATAATTTTAGCAGTTTTCCTTATGAACAATTTTTACATGAATTATGACATACAGGCCCCCAAGTGTAAAAATTTATTTAAACGATTATTAGCTGTCATCCATGCCTAATATTTATGAAAATTATCTATAATGAAGTGCTAAAATTAATGGCAATTGCCACACGCACCTCTAATTCACACATATTTTCTTATCTCGTGTTTAAGTATCATTGCATTTTCTTGTTGTTTGACATGAAAATTCAATTTTTAATACGCATCCGTGCTTTTCAGCTATCATCACTTGCAAATATAAACCAAATTTAAATAAATAAACACACATTCCTTCTAGTTGGATTTTTTATTACTTTGTTTTTACAATAAAATTATGTACACTACTTAAATCACTAATATTAAATTCTAACATTTTATTGTTTTCATTGTGGTGGCAAATGTATGGTAAAAAAATAATCATAAATTCAGTCATTCGTTGTATTTTACAAAGAAAAACAAAAAATGGCCAATTTTCTACAAATACAATTTAAAAATTCTCACACATTTAATAAAAAAATAATCTACTTAATAATGTAGAAATATTTAACGTTAGGTAGAGAAAATTTTCAGAGAGATCAATTTTATACAGTGATACAGATAATTTAACAAAAAATTATGTTGTTAAATGATGTTTGAGAACACTCTGTATAAAATAGTTTAGATCTAATTAATGGAAAAGTATATAATACAATAATTTAACATTAAAATAACTAACAACTACGATGAATTTAAAAAAATTTCTAATATAAAAATTTTTCCAATTTAAAATGAAAATATTCAGTACATCATCCCTGGATGGAGACCATTTCCACGTTGAAAATATACGTTTGGATTGCTACTTAATGTTGGTTCTAAAGTTGTATAAACATTTCCATCATCAGGTCGCAGAAAAACACCACCTATAAAATAAAATTAAATAGTTTAATTAATATATTTCACAGTAAAAACTGTACTTTCCATATATAAATTGTCAATGGAAGAAAGTTTGTCCATTTTAATAAAAAATCATGTAATTATTCAAGTTCAAGTGGAAAAGTGGCACAATGTGGCTACTTTAAATATCAATGTCAATCGTTTTCAACATTAAACTGTTACTTTATTAAATTATAAACATTTTATTATACTCGAAACTCGTTCATATTGAATTTACGATAGTGGCAATTAGTAGTTTTAAAAATATTGATTACTTAAATGGGATTATTTAATTAATTTGTATATGTAGGTATATATGTTGTTGGTTGTAAAATTAATGTGTCATCCCATCACCATGCATAATACAGTTAGTTTAGTTCATATTTTATGGTCTAACAAGCAGATTTCATGCATTTTCACATCATTACCAGATCAATTCAACATAATATACGTATATTTTATTAATACATATTGATTTGTACAATATTTAATCAACAGTATTCAACGTAAAATAGGACAAGAATTTTTGAAATTCATTTAAAGAGCGAAATTCCATATCGGCATGCATATAATATATAATATGTATATGCATAATAAGAAGAAAATTGTTTTAATTTTTTTCCTTCTCGTGCACTGGAATTTTATTATAATTTTATATAAACAATACATTTAAACGAAAGTTGGTTTCATGAAATTTCTTCATGTAAATTCTAAGTACACATATTATAGTTTACTTTCCTTATTATAACCGCAATATCCGACGTGGAATATGTTAAAACGTTTTATTTTCATTAGCTCATAATAATAAACAGCTTGCAAAGAACAATTTTCAACTCAAACATAATATTATCGTGGGATAATAGGTCTAAACAATTTGAATAGTTTAAATGAATAATTCCGTTTTTTTATTTGTGGTTGAAAAAGGAAAAACTGTTTGACAACATGATTAAGGAAAGCTTATAAATATAAAAAAAGTTATGATCATTTTTACGTGCTGCGGTTTTCTCTATAAAATTTCTATATAAATTAATGGAAAACAGTAATCTAATTATAACTATACAAACATTAAAAACTAATTCCATACATAGGTATAATGTTAACTTTGAAATGTAATGAAGCGTTTATTCACTAATTTGTCGTAATAACTAAACATAAACATAATACTTTTTACGCTTCTATTGGCACAAAATAGCTGCCATTATACAATTATTTACTTTATTTTTTAAATAATAATGACACAAATTTGCTTTATTCTTATAAGTGTGTGTATCATTGGGACAATGATACTGTGCTGTGATGATATTTTTGTTGTTAATTTATTCATCCCGTTTTTGTTAAACGAAATAATGTTAATGCTTTTGTCAGCCATAAAATATTATTATATCGAAGAAACATAATTCATTTCATCAATTTGGGTTAAGTGTTGTTGTGCGGGAGTGATGCGGTAAATTTGTTTAGCAACGGTGTTTTTTATACACTGATTAATATGTAGAATACTGCCGAAGGAGCGTTAAATTGTGATTTTTGAGAATTTTTTGTGTGGGTGGATTTTTGTAGAAATTTTCAAAATGATTTCTAAGAAATACCACAAAAAATCGAATGTGCCAAATAAATTCGTTCGTATAATATTACAGCAAGTAATAGGTACTATTGAATTTTATATAATAAAAACTCAATGTTAGGTAGTTAGGTACATTATCAGAGATTACGATAACTACTACCACAGATGGCAATAGTATCGCTATTTCAGTGAAGAAACAAAAAAATGAAGTATAAATCGGGTTTGTTGTCTTTTCGCCTGTTGGGGTCTCCAAAGAAATCCCCATATAAAGCAAGATTAGAATGCAGTGTAACATTAAATATAAAAAACAGTATTTTTACATCCAAACAATCATTCGTACAGATGGCAGTTATAGTGCTTTTAGTTCACTTTTCGATTAAAATTAAATAAAACCTATAAATCGGGTTTGTTGTCTTGTCGCCCGTTGGAGTCTCCAAAGAAATTCGCACATAAAGCCAGAACAAATAATACTAAGCGTAAAATATAGATGAAAAATTGTTTGTACATGCATAATTTACAGACCTGGTAGATATCGGGTCGAATAATATCCCGGTGGACTAGGATAGCACTGGTACAGTCGAGTATAACTCGGCGGAGGAGGATATATGGCCAAATCTGAAATATATATATACAATAGTGTGCAAACTATATACAAAATTGTGCACAAAATAATATACAAATATTAAATATAACATACATATATACAAAATAATTATAAAATTATTGTAAAATATACGCCGAATGCGTTTTATGTTCTCGTACAGAAATTCTTTTCGAAATGTTAAACAATTGACCATTAATTAAAATTTAACAGCCTGAATAAAATCAAAAGTAAATTCGCCGTTAATGTTCATCATCAAGTCAACAGCAATCGTTAATAAGCTAATGCTAATCTGCATATTGTTCAGGCATTAAAAAATGTGCTAATTCATGTAAAAGAATTGACCACTTGGACAAATAAACAATTACAATATGCAAATATAAATTTACACACACGAATTTTTTTTCTTAAATACATTTGCATATTAATTATATGTTAGATATCATATTATAGTGATGATATGATGAAGTTAACAAACTTGGGATAATTTATATTGTTTTCGTATAATACTGTTTGACAGCCGCTTGTCGATTTTTTCCGCTCTACATCTTCATTTATGTATACGAAAACAGTTCACAGCTTAATATAAATGTTTACGTTTTAAGTACATTTTGATCTAATTTTAATATTCTAACGTGCACGAACGAATAAAATTTCTAATTAAAATGAAAGCGCACTGAACTCGCAATGTTTTCCCACAAAATCGTGCAAATTTTATAATTTTTTCAAATACAGCAAAAAAATCAACTTGTCACTAATTCCATTGAAAATAAAATGAAATTAGAAATATTTTCTTGCAATTATTGCAATAAACCATGTTATTGGAATTGTATTAGACAGTTAGAATAATATCGTATTGTATTAGGTATATGAATAAGAAAACTGGTTAGATATTATAAAAAAAGATTTCGAACAAAATGCAAATGATCGACAAATATGTATAACTGTTTGGAAATATCTCTTTTGTATATATGTTATATATATTTTATTTTTGTTTTATTGTGTGGTTGGAAAACCGTTTTAAAACATGAATCGAATATACCATTATTTATATTATAGGAAATATTCTAGCAAGCCGACAATGTAGCTGTAATTGCAACAGATCTAGTGTTATAAATGGACCATAATACAATTGAACATATGTGCAAACATGTTTATATGTACATTAAATGAATATTTTTTTAATTAGAATTGCACGTGTCTGTAATACATTCAAGTTTATAAGTTTTAAAACAAACATATCCACAGAATGTGTTTTGTTAGGCATTTATTAGATAAATTATGCAATGGATAAGTGAAAATTGTGTAGCTTCAATTTGATCTTATAGCTTAAGTAAACATGATAATTATTCCATGCACTTGCACTGTTCAAGTTCGAAATTTAACCTACTCCATTTAAGTGAAACCATTAAATAATAATTGCAGGATTTAAATAAAGAAATTAAGCAAGTTATTGTTAATAGTTCTACTTTTAATGCATGCCAATATAAGCTTTTATTACCATTATTATTAAACACTATTACAGATTTTACTTTTTTTTCTAATATTTAAACCTATAATCCACTTGAATAATAATTAAAGTTTTAAATTGTATATTATTTATAACTATAATTATTTCTATACATGTTGGTATTAAAATGTAATGAGCTTCCACATTTTTTGAATATTATTATTACACTTTTAACTTTCACTATTATTATTCAAATTTGTGTTTTTATTTGGAGCGAATATCTGTTAAAAACTTTGTGTAGAATTTTTTATTTATGTCATTAACTTATAAAATCTAATCAATTCAGTTCAGTAGAGTTTTTCATCTTAATAGTAATTTGTGTAATTAAATTACAATTTACGTAGTTTTTTCGTATTCAACACTTTATAAATAATATAATTGAGTTTTATGGTTAATAATTTTTACAACTGTATATATTGTATAAAATTGTAGTAGAATTAAATTTCCTTCAATAACAATATACAAAATGTATGTATGTATTATGTATTTTGTTAAAAATGGTTTAAAAATATTTAAATAAAATGACAAACTTTAAACGTATGTAAAAAATATTCATAAGGTGAACAATCTCATCGTTCGGTCAGCTGATAGTACTAATTGCTTGTACCGGAAGGAAACGTTCCGGATTATAATTTAGATCGTCTCTTATATACTCTTTCCAAATTATATTTTCATTTATAATATCTGCAACAATTTATATAACGTGATATATAAACTGTACTTCATTATAACGTATTATTGTGAAAAGAGTCAATATTTACAATACAAAAAATTCTATTGAATTCATACTGGACATATTCACGTTTATGTGATCACCCTGTATATAGGCGTGTAATTAGCAGGCCTATAAATTATTCTACGGAAGCCAACAGGCACAAACGTACAATTTCGATTTTTTTTCCAACCACCATCGACAAAAATTGAACTGAAACAACAATTAGTTTGGCAATTTATCAAGTTGTTGGGAAAATTGCAATTTGATTTATTGTTAGTAGGTTTTGTTTGGCCAGATTTCACTCGAGTATTCATTATACAGTTAAAATGCTACGGTACTACACTATCCAACAATTTATATCGATATAGGTATATATATAATGCCAATTTATGTACTTGTACACACAGACACACATATAGCTAATATACGATTATAAAGTGAAGGTACACTGAAGCATCTTTATAAAATATAAAATTCTTGAATTTTTGAAATTGGACGACCTGATTCCGCAAATATATTCATATATACATATATAATAAAAATTTCATTGCAATTTTCCAGTAAAAAGTTTTTACACACCTGCCATAAAAGGTAAAAGAAAAAAACTTTGTACAGCATTTTATCTGTAAATGACCATGTAAAATATAAAAGAAAACTGTTAAAAGACAATTTTATAATTTTTAATTATCTCAAGTGCCGCAGTGTGATTTGTTTTATTGTTCGGGATCGTAAAAATGCACTTTTGAAATGTAATTATTTGTTAGGGAATAATGAGAGCCCATTAACGTCTATTATATAGTTTTCGACATAAAAATATAATGTTGGCTCATTTTTACACAAGAACATGGTCTGGCCTGTTCAACAGTTTATCGAGGCTAAAAACTGTAATAATATATTTTATGTGTTTAAGTGCGGGGTGTGGCGTAAATAATGCCAAAAGAAAAAATCGTACAAAATAAAAGGAAAATGAAAACTTTTAAAGGCACTATAGTGTTTTATGCAAGTTATGCTGTATTCAGACACATAACATTTATATGTAAAATGCGTCCTAAAACATAGGAAAATGAGTCTTGAATCCTTTTTGAGTTCGTTTTTATTAAAATTCAAATGAAATGCAACTGCAATTGTTTTGCATTATTTTTACACGTATAATGCTTTCACTTTTTTAAATTATTATAAATGAATTCAAAATGTACAGAAAGAATAAGCATTTATTGTTATTATATAGGAAGAAACTTCCCTTTTTTACTAGTTCCATTAAAATGAACGATTTCCGTGCATTTCTTAACAAAAATTGTAATATAATTTTATATACATTGATTTAAGTGTTAATTTTTATTAAACAAAAAAAACACACTTCCTGCATTTTCTATAATAATATACCCACAATATATCAAAATGTAATTTATAACAGATTAAACAAAAAATATATAGTTATTTAAGTAGGAAAGTTGATCCTGTTTCATCAATTGATCCATGTTATAAATTTTTATTAACACAAACATCTTAATAATTGCAAAATTTATATAACTAATACATATGTACCTATACATTTTGACTAGACATAAGACAAGATAATTTATTTCTTGATAAAAGGATGTTTTATTACATAAACAGCGTCTTGTTTTACTTTTTACACTATTTATGAATATAAATTTTGTTTGTTAATTTTTCAAATAACAAAATTGAAATAAGTGTAGTCATTGCTATTACAGGTATTTCTGTAAAGCACGTGTGTAAATAGGTGTGTATTTATGTTGTTTATGTACATTGAATGTAATGTCTTTATTATTTGCTCTTAATTGTAGCCACATGCATGCATGTTAGTAAATGTAATTCACAAACCAGACGAACGATTTTTTTCTCTATAGTATATATATTTATTTTCTGTTTCATATATGTGTACACGTTTTAGCGTGTTAATGTTAATAAAATGGAGTTTGTCGTAAAACATGGCACTTTAAAAGCCACTTTATCCACACATACTATATACATATATATAGAAATATATGGAAAATTGACTAAGTAAAGGTGATAGAGTTCAAGAAATTCTAAACATGCAACTTTTGTATTATATGTACATATTCCAAATGGGTTCAAGAAATCCTTTACATATTTTACTCATATTCGTACATTTGCATATATTTTTCTTTCATCTTTCATATACAAATGCATTATAATTTATACGACTAGTTGGGAAGAGAGAAATTCCATTTTCAGCTTCCTAAAAGCTACCATATACAACTTAGACGGATATTTATTCTGCCCACCACAGGCAGCATCACCCATATGATTAATGATAAAATATATTATTAAGATATTTATTGTTATTGTCTAAATTTAATTTCAACTTAGATGGATTGAAAAAACCGTGTAATGTTAGAATAAAAAAAAATCTAATTTAAATTCGCTCGTTTACTCACAACACACCTTCGGTACGTAATAATGTAATATGTATGCATGAATTTTTTGCATTTAATGTTTTTTTTATAATACCCGAAAACATCATTGTTACTCTTATGGTGCTGAAGAATATTGTGGACGAAAGAAGAAGGTCGATGACTCAAAAATTGCCTTGTTACATATTGTAACATGAAAAAAGTTGATTAACAAAATTCTTTCTAATATAATACAATTCAATTTATTTATTATAAGACAAAAAGGAAATTAGATATTATATATTAGCTTGAAATTTAATCATGACACATGGATTTTTTAACAACGCAAAAAATTAATAAACCCACAAACAATAGAATGAGATTATTTCATTTTTGGACCAGATTCATTACCATACAATCCAAAACAAATACAATCTGGTTAATATTATAAATATTAATAGTTTTATCACCGTATATAATAAATAAAATAGAAAGTTATTTATTCTAACATTGTAATTTAATTGGTTTTTAAAGTCATTGATAGTAATAATGTCATTGGTTTATATTTTATATTTAAAATATTCCCATTAAGAGAAAATTTCACGGTAAATTCTAAAGATTTGATTGTAACAAGTACCGTTAATATGCAGAACAGCATTTTTATTTTTAAATATAAGAACGTTAACAGATTATATATTATAGAATGTTGTTCTGTTAAATGAATTGTTTCTTTTTTTATGTTAATAAATACATATATTGTTATTAAATTAATGCTAATTAAAATATCATGACTGGAAAAATATGTAGAATGTAGATATAGTTTTCGTTTCCAGGAACGGCTTTTCCTCGGATTTTTCAATAAACAAAAAAATTTTACAAATAATCTTGAACTTGAACAAATTTTTGCAATCTGTTGTTAGCACGATCAAGTTCACTATCAAGACTTAACAACTAGACTAAGTACTATGTAAACGTGTGTGTGCTTAAAGTTTTCCTTTCACTTTAACAAAACAAGTTCAAGTTGCAATATGAGATTTATTGTTAAGTTTTCTTTAAAAATGCTCCAGAAATTTTAAACTTTTATGGTTAGTTCTTGTTTTATTACCTAAACCTATAAAAATGTTTTATGTACTGATGGTAGAAAAAGGAGCCTGTCAAATTCTTCACAAACATATATCTTTTCTTGCACAACACATACACAGACAAATACACATTATAATGTCTGATGTGTGCGTTTAATTAGTTTCCGAAAAAAAGTGAACGCCGCATAAATTTGAATAGACAACTAGCCATCCGCAAGTACATTATACTGATGTACACTAACAGAAACAACAGGTAATTTTTAAAATGAAAATTTACATTAAATTGTATGTTGTTTGTAGTCAGGAAACTGTGCCTGAGAATCTTTTTAATGTGCACATGTGTGCGTCTATTTGTGTGTATATTTAAATATGTATATGACTAGGATGCAACAAACTGAAAAAGCAAAATATCTTGTGTAAAGAGACATACTTATTTACATTCAAACATGCCATTTTCCTGTTCACTTTTAACATTTCAAGGCAAGCGAACAGGAAAATGCGGACAGAGTATTACAGCTACGTCGTCATACAATTAGTTGTGCCCAAATGATGCGACCATTCAATTCTAACAAGAATTGTATAATATATACGCCACAAATGGGCTCCAATTGCAAAGACTTTCAAAACGAATACATACACATATATTTACAAAAAATTTACATAAAGTTATATATTTAACCGAGTATTTAACCTTGTCTATATGGCCAGAAGACGATGAAATTAATTATCGCCAAGTGATTTAACAAAAAAACCGGGTTACATAAACGAAACGATCATTAATAGTAGTATACAGGGTGTTTTTCGAAATTATTTTGCAATTTCTTGATTTGTTCATTAAATAGTAAAATAAAGCTTCAACAAAAGCTCGTGTCATGAATTAACTATTGATATTCTTT
>SSSI01004524.1:27632-58066 GCA_004796505.1 Oryzaephilus surinamensis | reverse complement strand
ATTAAAAAAAATGGGGATTTTAAAAATTTGTCTTACTACTACACGTGGCTTTAACTTGCTACGAGAGTGATTTAAGTTTTTAAGCTGCTTATTCTCTCATAATCCACTCGTTCACAAGTCACCACCTCATGAAATTAAGCTGAAATCAGATCTTCCGCCATTGGATTTTCCAACCCGGCTTTTTTCCATCTCTTATTCTTGCCGGTTTTAAGCGGGAAAATAATTATTTGTATGTATTTTATATATTTTGATGGTGAAATCCCTATTTTTTTTTGGGAGAAAAGTGTAAGATGATTAGTCCCTTAGATATAATTTCATGCTCTTTGAACTAAAACGCATTAAAAGATTTAATCATTGAATTATAATTAAAAAGAAATCTAGGAAATATTATATGAAGAACATAATATTTTTTAATAAACTTTCTATTAAAGCACGATTTTGTCACATTTTCTACATAAAGGAAGAAGTCTGATGTAACTAGAGTTGTAATGTACGTGTTTGACAAACTAAATGAATTTGATTGTGTTCCGTATTATAAAAGGTACACACTGTATAGTGCTATTTTGACGTGAAGATGCACAAAACGTGTATATGTGCGTGTATAAGAGTTACATGATCGAAACACGACGTGTAGATATTCGTATGTGTATGTGTATAGAATTTATACAGACTTGTTCCAAATGACAGGACAGGTAATTGGCAATCCACGATCCTAAATCGATTAGGTCGTCTGAAACTGCAATCGACTCACGTCACTCAATTACGATTCTTCACCATTACCAGGAACACAAGTAGTAGTAGTATTGATAGAGAACTCTAACTACATGCTTATAATACGAGTACATGAAACGAATTTTACGATCAAACTGATATTATTATATGCTTATGTGTAGTTTGCTTCCAAATAGCAGTCATAAATTCATTATTAATATAGGAAATGTCCAATCTAATCTACAATATACATCATAGTTTCATTATTTAACTTGTGTGTATGATCCAAGTTTGTGCAATCAACATCTCTAATGCCGTACCCACATTGTTGTTGTGTTAGACTTCTATTAATTGGATTAATAAATATATACGGAAACCATATGTTACACCCTCACATCTATTCCGGATAGTTTTGGACAATGTTTACTTATTTAATCAACAAAATTGTGATAGGGTGACAAGAAGCCAATATAATTCGATACTTTTGTTAAAGAAATTTAGAAAACTTTTCAAAATTTATGTCAATAAATCCATTAGGACGTCAAATTAGCTTCTTTTTCACTTCCTTTCACTATTGACAGTTTACGGTTTTTATTATTAACTCTATTATAATTTTATTGTTGAATTTTAACGATAGAATAGAACACAAACTTTTTTCTAATTTTAATTTGATGCTATTAAAATAATTTGTTATTAAATAACAGAAAATTCATATAAACAAACAAATTTTGTTTCAACATAAATCATTATTGTTATTTAAAACTTTTATAAAGTGTTAAAACAACAATAAATTATATTTTAAAATAAAACACTTGATGTATTTTTCGTTTTACTATTTTTTTTTCACAAGAAACAAACACATATTTCTGAAAATTGCATTATATATTTTTGTTTTAACGTACAATAATTTTCTATAATTAAATTTATTTCCGCAATAGAGTCTGATGCCAAAATTCATTAAATCATTTACAAAACACTATAAATAAACGTAATACAATAAGTGGACTTGGTAATAAAAATATTTCTTATGCAAGACTGGTATTTGTATTGCGGATATTTGCAATTGCTTCCTTATTCTTGATCCAAATTCTAAACAGATCAATTAGGTTACTGGAATTAGTTCGACAAAATAGGTACGAGGTATTTAAACCAATAAAAATAATATCGCAATTTTTTTTAAACTAAAATATTGTCGAAAAATAACTTTGTTTCTTTTCTAAATTACAAAATAATGTCAACGATAAAAGAGCTCCCAACAAAAGTTCCAAAAACATATAAAAAAGCTTACAAGGTGGAGTGGCCGCATAAAATTTATTCTTTGCATTTTATGTGTATGTTTAACATTTCACCGGCAGTTTAGAAGGCGAATTACTATTTTGAATTTTCCCTTCTCTCTAACTCATACAGTATGGATATATTGAAATTTGGCCATTTTAAGGCTTAAGTCGTAAAATATATGGAATAAACAGGATACGAAAAAAAAAGAAACGAGATAGAACCCAGTCTATGGTTCGGAATTGTTTAGATGAGATTACTTCAATTCACACCCACACAAACACACATACACCTATATACAGACAAACCATTTTTACAACGACTAATTTCTATATGTTTTATTTTTATACAACATAAAATTGTATAACTATAAAATTTGTACACGAAATTACTATATATACACTTACATTGCCATTGAAAATGGCAGGTGTGACAAGAATAAAAACTGTTTTTACTGCATACAGTCTACGAATTTTTATATAACTATATGAAGAGTAACAGAATTGAGAAAATGACTTTTCAAACCATTTCGTGTCGTAAAAATCCTTTAGATTTTTTCCAATTTATTTTATTGCATATGTGTACGGTGTTAAAATAATGCTTCACTTAAAATTGCGGATGTTAATTTAACGGCTCGTATCCAAAATTTATTTTCGGAATAATTATTTATACATTATTACACTAATAAACTCGAAATTTCAACTACAACAGCATAAATAATGTTATTAACTCATTTATATTTTTCTTCATACATATATTGTGCTTTAGCGTGTTTCTTTCAATTCATTTCCAATATAAATATGTAGGCATGTATTTACTCGTATGTAAAACGAAACATGGCTGTAAAACTGGGCGTCGGTGCATTATTATTATAAAATTAGATGTCCTTGGATTTGTTATTAGCATCTGAATGCAGTCGTTGTCCCACTGCAGTTCATGTCAGGTCAACATTTATAGCATTTCGAATTTTATTTTTAAAATTCGTTAATCGAACAAATCGAACTATACTCTGTCCGGCATATACTTGCCACTCTGATTGTAAATGTCACAATTATGAAAAGGTTTTAATTAGTTAGCAGACGGGCTAGGTTTACAAATTACAATTTCTAAAGAATTTCTTAGTATTTAGGAGGGTACTTTGTAGGGATGTAAACCTTTAAATAAGCAATTACATCAGTCTTACACTAATTTGATGAATTAGACAATATTAACTGTTCCAAAACATTGTAGAAAGTAATAAATCATTTTTAATTTTATTGTTCAAGAGCTAAGTATATAGCGGACACAGAAATGAACGAATATTGAAATTAAAAGCAGTTCTTGGCAAGAATCTTGTAATTGTTTCAATATTTAATGTAAAGCCAATTACGTTTTACAAGTTGTATTGAAAAATTGCATATCGAATATACATTTTAAAAAAAAATGACTATTCTCGCTATAAATCTTGTCACGGAAGCCAAGATTGCCTATAAACAAATCAAACATGTATATATCCTGCTAACACAAAGCCGGTTCTTTAAAAAGATATAATATCATTGCAGAAACTGTAATTGCAATTATATATATGTTGGATATATGTATAAATGCTTAATTTATATATACAATACAAATATGGCAGCCAAGTGAAA
Source organism: Oryzaephilus surinamensis (assembly GCA_004796505.1). Classification (NCBI taxonomy): domain Eukaryota; kingdom Metazoa; phylum Arthropoda; class Insecta; order Coleoptera; family Silvanidae; genus Oryzaephilus; species Oryzaephilus surinamensis. Next base: position 54,452 of record SSSI01004524.1, on the reverse strand, counting down.
TCTTTTCTTTATATATTTATTTATTATTATTTTATGTATAATATTGTATGTTACGCTAGAATAGTATGTAGTATGTTCTAGATAGACATCTGTTCCCTATCTATGCACACATAAATAACAAGAAAACTGTTCATTTTACACCACCTTAAAATCAAACTGGGATTGTATGTATTTTTTAATCTATTATCAATGTTTGTTTACTTTCTTTCGTAAATATTATTGTATAATATTATATTTGACAATCTGTTTATATATTCAATATTATAAATTTAGAAATTCTCTTATAAATAGAACTTTGTTATAATCATAATAATTTTTTTCAGTTCATCACAATTTTTAAATTTGAAAACATAAAATTCTATATCATGTTAATGAACTTTTCATTTATTTTTTATTACTATACTAATAATAAATTTTATGGAACAATTCAGTCAGATTTATAATTTTAAAACATAATATATAATTTATTACCAACACAATATAAAATTATATTTAAAAATTTTTCTATTACAATGGCCTTTTATTAATGGATGAATGACTTTTATACATGCATAATACTAGTATGTGAACGTAACTAAAATAAATTATCTAATAGCCATCAAATTCAAAAATTAATCCAAAGTTGAGAAAATAAAATCAAGCACCAACTGAAAATTTATTTGAAAACATAAATTATTGCACCGAATCTCTTCATTCGTGATTATTTCGTATTGTGCAGAAAGAAAAAACGATCGTGTAATATAAATCAAGATTACATATCAATTTATATTGCTGATAATTATTAGAAAATATAAAAACAAAGGGCTTTGTGTTGGAAATTTATGTGAAAAGCGCATGTTTCGCCTTTTCAGACATTATTTTAAACGATTTGATTAATTTCATCAGTTTTTGAAAACAGTTAAAATAAATCAGATAACTGCATAATTAAATTACGATAGTTGTTGAAAAAAAGTTGCGGCCTCTTAAATTTCGTCTTCTTAGATCTTTCAGGTAAGATACGATAATAAATTTTAGTTAGTTTTGCAAAATGTGCATCGACACACATTTCAGTACATCGACCTCGCATCATATTCACACTTATTCTTGCCATTTTTAGCATCTGCAGACACTGCCTTCATTATTATGATAAACACGTGATCCAAAGGAGTGTAAAATATTGACCTATATATATTTTTTTCATTTACACACATACAATTGTTGTTTATCGTATTTTATTTTCAAGTGTTTTCCCACAATATGTTTAGTGAAAAGTCAACGAACCAACTTTTTAAATAAGTAGTTCGACTTTTTTTCGTTAATTATTTGTTTAGAAACACCACATGTGTGTTTATTAAAAGACATTTATATTATTTCAAAGTCAATGACAGAACTATAAAAGAATTGCAATTATTTTTATTTTGTTTGAAAATAATTTTATGTATATTGTATGTGTGTAAGTATTTATTTTTAAGGAAAAATAAACACAACATTAAATAAACGACCTGTGTAATCCTTTACATAAAATCACTTTTGTTAGGTATTATTGTTTTAAAACAATATTTTGTAATTTAATACGTGTACATGATAAAGTTGAAATGATATAAACTATTTAAACAAACCCTTTTAACAAAAGCCCAGCTAATTCAAATTGAGTTTTGGAATTTATGAAAAGGTTCATTTATTCGTTTTCAGAAGTAAATTCTTCTATTCAAGTGTTGAAGAGCGAAAAAAAACGTAAAAATGTTCATTATTATCGATTAACACTCTACAACCGACTGATGGATAATTAATTTTATTTGTCTGCTAGTTGTAGAAAAAAAATGTTAAAAAATACACAGGAAAATAGTTCAAATGAAAAGTCAACGTGCTGTTAGTATTGTCTATAAGTTGAATTTCCATTAAATTAGCATCAAAATGTAATAAAAAATGTGTAATTTACATTATTCAACTATTTCTTTATTAACATCCAAGTTCAATAATTACATATAATTATTACACAATTATTATAATTCTTAAGCAACAATAACTGCAAATTGCTTAATGCAAATCGTGTTTATTGCCATTTAAAATACGAAAAAATATATGCAAATAAAGATGTGATGATGGAAATAGAAATGCACTTGTCCAAATTTTTATTTGAAATAATTTCTGAATAATGTAAAAATAATAAAAGGTTTTATTTAATGTTATAGTCATTACAAAATCCATTAAAGACCATTTTATACGGTTATTAAGTAATGAAAAACATTTTTTTTAATGCAATACTAATTCTATTTTAAAAATCAATTATTGGAAACATTAAAATAAATGTTATTTTCTCTAGAATATGAGCGTGCAATTGAAACAAATAGTCATAACGGTAATTAATGATTTCTTTGTTGATAGTTTCCGATACATTCGTCGCACAATATAGATTTTGCTGTATTTTATATATTAATGGCCAGCAATAAATAATAAATGTACAAGTGCTGAACAAGAACAACCAACAAATGTATCAATAAATTGTAAAATATTACCAATATATGCTCGTACAATATTTAAACTACCGTAAACACGATAAAGTTTCTTGATAGAAAACTACCACACACACAAACATATATAAAATTATAATCTATATAATTTTCCTTTTAATTCATTTCAGTTTCAATGAAAAAAAAAAAAGGAAAAAAATCGTCAATACTACACCACAAAACTTTTCGTCTCATGATTTATTAAATTATATAGTTTTTCTAATCGGAAACTTGGCTTTTAGTGGATTTGTTTAAGAAATCTTATTAATTCATGGGGGGACACAAAACATATATATTAATACAAACATTGACAAATTCTTAAGTTTTCTAACTTAATGGACGAAAAGGAAATGCTTCATTATTCACAAAGCGGACAAATAAGACACTTATGCGATTAAGGGTCCTTTTCGGTTTAATTTTTTCCTTTCCATTCATTTATATTTCACGTCAACGACCTGCCTGACCATATAGGTATAGTTTTTTTAATGTTTGTCTATAACTGATTTCCATACTGTATTGTACTAATAACTATATTGTTATTATTTGTTTTCCATGCTCATACATTTGTGTTTATTTTTATTCCAAAAGCGATTTCACAAAAAAAATCGTTTTTAAATCCGCAATTATTTTTCTATTAACCTTTTTTGTAATCAATTGAATTTTGGATGCATAATAATAAAAGTCCATCATGCAATTGTACATAATTAACCATTTTGTAAATAACATTGATGGTATATAAAATGGTACATACATATATTCCATCATTCAGTTGTCGCCGCCAGCATTTTCCTGCTGCTACATTTACCAAACTGAATTTCAGTCCACCCCCACACACCAACAAAATGCTGAATGAATGACTCTAACTGTTAATTTGTAGAATGAGGAGAGAAGGAAAAAAATGAGCAATTATAGTCTACGGTCATAAGCAGCTGTTTTTACTGTGAAATTAATTCTTTTGTTTGAATATTGGAAAAAAATGGCACGGGTTGAAGTCGTTTTTTAATTATTATCTAGAGAGACATATTAATTAAGTTGGGTTTTCATTAAGATGGAAACATTTTTCATATTAAAATCCACAATTTTGTACAACGAAATTGTTTCCAAACACATATTAACACCTTTAAATTTAATATCAATTAAAGCTACGTTTTCCTATTTAGAATTCAGTGAACGTAATAGGAGTTTTCAGGGGTTTTTATTGAAACTAGGCAGTAAATAATGACTTTTTCTTAATTGTTTCCGTTTTTCAAAAGTTAGCACATTATACATTCATAATGTTTTTAAAAGTTTATATTTATACTGTAAATATTCTAATATTTTTAATGCATTTGTTTGAAAATTTTTACGTGTCGTCTTTTTTTGGGAAAAAAGTTTTTAGGACTGCACAGACGTTTCACGACCAGACGTATTGCATAATTAAAGCGAGAGTTTGATATGAATGCATTACATGTTTCCTCTATATACATGTATTGTCATTTGTATATTTATGTATATATGTTATGAATATTATATTATAAAGAAGTTGCTGGTGGAATCGAATTCACATAAATGTTTAAAATTATTACAATTGTCTGTGTAAAATTATAAATTATAACTTACATATTGTCTAGACATACAGAAAAATGCTTTTGATTTCGTTGTAATATTAGTTTTTCTTTCTAATGTCACTCACCTGAAACAAAAAAAATAAATTGTAGTTTATTAAAGTGAAATTTTCGTAAAATCAAGAACACAGGTGCATAATGTACTCATCATCGCCCTTGTTCATAAGCTTAGTTGAGTAATTAACAAAGTATTACAACTTATATATTATCCAAGTTTGTGTAGATGAAAGAGAAATTTTCAGTTTATTAAAAACTTTACAACATTCCACTTGTTTAAGCATAATTTACGCACGAAAGTCAACACATTATTTTGAGAAATTATAGAAAAATTTATTTAAAAGAGATCATTGAAAGAGAATTATGTATTCATTAATTCACAGTTAAATTAATTTCAAGTTTAGACAAACTGAGGTATCAAACTTGTCTCACTAATGTTCCAAAATTGTTTTACATGGAAAATGATTATTAAGAGCCGCATATATTTGTTGAACAAGAACAAACCACAGCAGCAGGTAAGCAAAATTGAATTTATCTCATAAACGAAAATGTTTAATTAGGAAGTTTTCATTTGAAAAGTGAATAATGTTATTTCATTAGATATGTTTGTGGCTGAAACACACAACTTTATATATTATAAAACAACATTTACATACAAGTACACAGTAGTTTGAAAATCTATTATTCTCCTTCCGGTGTCTGAAAGTGTTATAATTTTCAAAATGCAGACAAAATTCAACTTGCAGAGCAAAATCGTTTTTCTCAAAAAAAAAACTCACGCGACTTTTCGCCATATTTTAAGATTGCCGCATCATTCATAAATGTAAGATTCTTTCAACTAAAAGCCACGTGGAATTTTCTTACAGGAAAAATACTCTGTACATATAAGAATTTTCGTAGAACTATTCAATGGGAGACTTGGCGTAAATTGAAAACAACTCTATAATATTACATCAAAATATAAAATGCATTTTTCCTTACATCATATTACATTGTATATATATATTGTATGTACATATATGTATATATCTTGTTACAATATCTGCATTTTACTTTGTCAAAATGCATGACAGACACTTACAAAATGGTTTGAATTTCTTTCAATAAACTAATTATTATATTCTCTTTTCATATGTATATATAAAATGTTTCCAACAACACAAAATTGGTTCATTATTATAACAACACAAAAACATTTTGTTATGTTGTGCAACTATTTTTAGCACAAGTGAAGTGAAGGTGAATTATTATACTTGAAATCTTAATTTCTTAATTTAGCCAAAAGAAACCTGAGTTATAATTGATGTTTATAGTACAAGTCATTATTGATTTCGTAAAGAAATTTTGGCTAAATTGAAGGTTTATATACATGTGTGTGTGCGTTTGTTGGTAATTTGAGTTCTGTTGCACAACTTTGGCTTCAAACTATACAAAAAAAATTAATTATTGTACTAAATTGGGTTTGACTTATGGACTTAATTACTTTATCGGTAAATTCCTTTTGTACTTTCAAATACGCAATTCTATTAATAATCTTAGCAAAGATTTATTAATATATTTAGAATTTGTTGTTTTTTTGTTAAAATATACTCCTACATTTTCTAAAATACAGGCGAGGAGAAACTAATTATTCAATAACTGCTAATTATATACTCAATTATTGGTAACAATTGTAAATTGATGTGATAACTTTCTTCACATACATACATATATAAGTACATTAGAAAGCAATTAGTGACATTTTCACACATTTTACGAAAAAAAACTTTATTTTTAATCATGTAATTTTCTTTTTGTAAAAAAATACATCACATAACATGGAAATTTGAATGTAGTAGTACATGATACGACTAAATATCATCTATTTAAGTTGTTACAAAACATGGAATGTCTAAGTTGAAACAATACATGTAATGCAGATAAGAAAGACTGGTGAAGGTATATGATTTTCACTGACGTAAAGGTATTATGCTTGCTAGACCGTACCAAAAGATAAAAGAAAACCATTTTGTTATGTATATTTACAACAATAACGTATGAAGTCGGATATTTTTTTACACAAAATGAAAATTTGAATATAGCAGTTATTCAAAAGTCAATTAATGCTATAAAAAAAGTTTCTACCTACAGTATAGACATTGGAAGTTTGCAAAACCGATCATATATACGAATATTTGGCTTTTATATTAAAGCTATAACCCCCTGTCATACTTTACGAGTGTATCTTGTGTCGGTTGTCAGGCAAAGTAACATAATACAATTGTAACAAAATACATGAAGGCTTGTAATTTCTGAAAAGCAAATTTCAATTTCCAAGCTAGACAGTGAATTATCCTGAATATATGCACACAGGTGGATTTTCCGCCTCTTTCTATCTCAAATTGTCGTTTTTTTTCCTCTTGTGTATTCAACAAAGTTAATATAAATTTTTCTCTACTTATAAAGAATTTCAATTAACATTTTTATTTTTGTGATAATCAATGAGAGAGGCTGCGTTTTTGTTTCTGACGTATCACGTTAATAGAGTTCTTCATCAGACATATACTTTTTTATTTATTATAATCATTTTCTATTTCATCATCATGATTAATTACTCAAGAATAAACTATTTATAGGATAAACGTTTTTGAATTAATTAATTCATGACTCAAGTATTATTATACCTGTATACACAATCAATACAAAAACTCATCGTTATAAATATACCTATATGAAAATGTCTATTTAATTGCATTTGATGGAACAAAATAACGAATTTTTTTATTATTCAATTCAAGTACTTTCACTAAACAAAATTACAATAAATATTTGCAGGAAGAGGACTTTTTAACGTAAAATTTGTATAGCTGCCGGGTGGTTATACAGCCATAAGAAGTTCACTGACTGTATAAGTGAAAATTATAATATACTTTGTACAGTTTTTCAAGTAGTTTTAGGCAAATATTGTGTAGGTAGGAATTGGAAAACAAGATGAAAGTTACACAACAACTGTGTGTTGAAATTTACCAGGTTTTATTAAGCCTTAAGGTGCATACACACATATCAATCAGTTCATAATTAGTTTTCGAGTTAGGGACGATCTTTATTAGATATATTAGAACCTTGCCAAATATATATTGTTCACTTTTGTGTCTCAGAGCCACAAGTTTACAATTATCAGGTATATACCTGCCTAAATGCCTAAAGTTTCAGGTACATACATGCCTTATTGTAAAGGCATTATAATATGTTCCCTTGAAACATTATTTCCGAACAGTGTTATAGTGACGTTAATGTCAGTTTGATAATTTAATACCCTTTCAAGTGGGATTTTTAGTATCTGTTTAGGAACTTTTATGTAGTGGAACTTTAAAGATAGCAAGCCAGACACTTAACGTTAGATAATTATTTACTTTATTGACAAAAAAAAATGTACGTCTAAACGAAAATTCAGTACAAATAGTTATTGTGTTGAACAAATAAGGAAAACTCAATCAAAGAATTGAATGTAATTGAAAAAAACAACTGTTTTTGGTAAGCACCAGACAAACAAAGCTCTTGACTTGCATTTATGTATAAGTCCATAAAACTATATTTGTTTTTAAATAAATACAATGACTAGAAAAATATTTATTCAATGCAATGGTTCGATTCTTTTATTAAATTTGATTTATGTTTGATCACATATTCACATATATATACACTGTTATAATAATACCTACATTGTTGGAATGGTATTTGATTTTTCGGGTCTGTGACTACAATATACAATTGTATTACAAAGCGATTGGGTTGTGGGGGTTGGTTAATTTATGGTGATTGAATTGGATCCAATGTCTATATGTGTATTTTTAAATTCCATGCATGCTATTTTATATTCTTTCGTTTAACAATTTTTTAACAAAATATTACGATGCAATTCGCACGTTTTCCAGTGCTAATTAATAAGTCTATAAGCATGATTAATATTAATAAATATGCAAATTGCAATTACTTGCACATACAATTTATGACTACTTAAGTGAAAAGATATATATTCTGTGTTTTATGTAATATAAACATGCAATTCACCCTTCTTTTTCATCCATTAAGACATTCTCGTAATGATTTTGTATATATAAATATAGGAATTTTATTAAATTTATTGATTGCATACTAACTGATTCAGTTTATGGGACAAATTCGTGCTTGCACGTATTGACGTATTATAATGAAATTATATAATTTTTTTTAAAAATAAGACAAATGGCGACATTAATTTGGTTAAATTTTTAAATTACTCCTACTTAAACAAAAATTATATCGCATTAAATACACAATAGAGATAAAAGAGTGGTTTTATAGTAAATATTTATTTTGAGTGATGAAAATCCATTTAGGTTTCACTGTACTGTCATCGTCAGGATTTAAAGGGCCGATATTGTTGTCATTGTTGTGATTATGTGTTTAATAGTCTGAAAAAAATCCAATACATATGTGACGGAAATTTGTCACAGACATATTCATTCATTCGTTAATAATTTTCTATTCAATTCAAAATATTAGAAGAAAGTGGTGAAATAAACTAGGTATGTGAATATTATGCAAAGATATGCATATTAATTTAATAGCTTCCCCTTGGATGGTAAGGTGTATTAATGAAACAGCTGTCCTTGGTTATGTTGTGGCGCTAATAAAGATATTAAAGTCTTAATTACAATTTAATATTGTTAAAGATACTGTTTTATGTACATTTCCCTTAACAAATTTCATTGAATTATACACGGTTGACTAACAGTTCCACAACACAAAGTGAATGATATCAAAATACGGCAAAAGAATTGAAAATAATATTAACAAACTAAAAAAAAACGGGGAAAAGTTTCACTATGCAAGAGTTTATTTAGCAGAACAGACTATATCTATATGCAAAAAGTTTGAAAGACAGAATTTTTGCCAAGAAAAGTATATACTTGTATTTAATTAAGCTTTTGGTATTTTTCATGCAGCTTTTTTCTTCTAACTTAATATTTTAGCCAGTTTCAGAGACTATAAAAGTTAAATTTAATATATAAAAGAATAAAAAAAAAACAAAGTTCAAATTAAGGATATATATGTATATACATAGTCGTATATATCTAGTAAAAATCAACAAAGTCATTTTATTCACATAAAGAATTTTGTAATGTAAAAGAATATAATTCTTTTTCATTTTGTTTTCGTATATAACAATTTTATGACCAACCACACTAAAAGTTTTTGTAATTATACACGTTTTACGACATGTATTGTGTGCCTTTTTCTTCTTTTCTTTCATTCATTAATATATATTTATGTTCAGTTTGGAATAACAGTGTGTTGTGAACACAGTAAAAGAATGACTAAATAATTATGTCCGTTTCGGAAGAAAAACTTTGCTGATTAATGCAGTAGTGTAAACGACAAAATTAGCAAGGTAGGTCGTAAAATGCTGAATAAATTTTTATATGAAGTGTGAAAACACCGGATGCGCCATTACGATTTAAAACTACATATTAATATATAGCGATTAGCGACATATTTTTATCGAATCAATTTTTCTAAGAATTCTCAAAAGTCTCAACTGTATGATTTATGATTTGCAATTGAAAATCTGCACGCAAGTGAGTTATGCAATTTACTTGAAACATGAATGAAATCAAACAATTGTAGTGTAATAAATTTTTCAAACAATTGCTACATTTAACATAAAATTTATTTTATTTAGACAGTTATTGAGGTTGAAATGTCTTTAATCTCTATGTCAAATAAAGTGTTAAAACCGTTTTCTGTATTCCTTACTTACGCACTTTCCAGAAAACATATAACTTATAGTGTACAGACGAGATTTTACAACATATAATGACAATATATATATATATAAACACACACATGTAAGTGCTTTTGAACATGAACTGGCTATTACATCCCTAATGCTAACCGTCTATATTATACACAGTCTGTAATTACAGGCTCAGATTTGCATATCATCGCGTGTTTCTCTCACTGAAATGAACAAATGGCATATAGTGTATTTACATTAGACACAGCTTAACAGATCATCCCAAATTCAAATGTCACAACATTCAAGAAAATACCTGCAATGAAGGGTATTTTCTAAAGAGGATTTTCCAGCTATACAGTCATTTTATCTCAAGATAAAAATTACGTATTATATACATATATAAATCGCTGTGGATGTTAATATCAAAAGACAATTTAAGTTTTTAAAATTAATTTCCTTTTCATCGTAATGATATAGAACAGAAAAAACGAGTGCTAAATTATATGAGTAAGATAAAAAGGAGGGAAAGTATGATCTTTTTTGGGCACATATTATTAAAACAATTTCCTTTCGAGACAAAACGCGTTTATTTACATAAAGACATGATGTTATGATAAGGTGCTATTAAAAAATTAACAGTAAACTGGCACGCTATCATATAATTAACTATTATAATGTAAGAGAAAAGTTTGAAGATGATAATTTTGTAAAATGCTGTCACACGAAATAAATGTCCCCGCGTTTTTCTTTCTCTCAAACACGACTTAAAATCGCATAAACTGAAACTTAATAAGGTGGCAGTTAAATCGCGTAACCGGAAGATTGAGAAAACTGGGGAAAGCTCGGGGGAAAGGGTTTCGGGGGGCGGGTAATTAAACTAACAGAGAGCTAGAGGAATTGCACCCTCATTTGCATTGGTATAACGTGTCTTGTGTACATTATATTGCTGTCTTCATTGCCTCACCCCGGACGTGATGAAACATTTTTATGTGATATTTCAACTTCCTAATGAGATGACCTCTAAGCCATCTTATATAGCGACCTTTTTGTAAATTAACGGGGGCTACAGAGAACACTTTATGGCGACATTCTTAGTTTTATGACATACAAACCGCCCACACACACACGACCACCCCTATATAACCAGCATTCTTATTAAATACTATAATAGTTTCAGGGGTTATGCCCATCAATTCTGATCTAATAATGCCTGAAATTTAAGATGCTGGAATAATTTCACACATTTTATGACTTTAGTGAACGTATCAATTTATTGCAGGTGATTTTTATGTTTAATGGCTGGCTTGTCTGGCAGAATTTTTAGGAAAAGAACCAATTTTCTTCAAAATAAACTATACCCTGTCCGCCATATACTTACTTGCCAGTCCCATTGTAAATGTCACAGTTATGTATGTACATTTCGTAAAAAATGGGATAATTATATTTAGGGAGTTACCAGGGGGCTAATGGGTGGATTCTGCGATTTTCTGTGTAACTATTGTATTGCTATTCTGGGATTCCTCCTGTACAAAACTGTTCTTAAGAGTGAAAATTAAACGATAACCTAGAACTCAATCGTAAATATTTACAAATCTGTAAGAATTTTATCAATATATGTATTTAAGCTACAGGTTTGCACAGAATAGAAAATTATTTGTAACGTTACAGAATTGGCATACATACTAGAGCAGAATCGACCCATAAGTTTACAATTTGTCAAGAATTTATTGCTCAAGAGGTAAATATATGCCGGACATATAGTTTTAACAAAATTCGTAGCTTTTAACGTTATTTCAATTTAAAATTAATTTTCTACAAGTAATTACAATTATAGTTAGTAAATTATGTGTTTATGGGCATGTAGTAAAACCTAGATACAATCTGTCCCCTTTTCGAACATATAGAAAGCGTGGTAGTAAAAAGTAAGAAACACTTGATATCAAAGCACATCATTCAATATTGATCAAGTACATCACACAAGTGGATAAATCTGGCCTAATTTTATTTAAAACTGAAGCTTTCATTCATTTCTATTCATCAGTGATGTGTACTAACCCTCTTTTACAGCATCTTTTCCCCTTTTGGCATTTATACGTATAGTATAACTCTTTGCATCTGCCAAAGAGATTAGACTCTTAACGTTTTAACTGTTCTATCAGTGCAATAAGTGCGTGTACTATAGTAAAAAAATTATTTAAAATGTTGTACATTTACTTGGATCGGTATTATAAATTCAGAAAAGCCTATTAGATAAGCTCATATATACGACTAAGTGTGTATAAAGTGTAGAATATATTTGCAAATGGTTGTAATTTTATTCAAGCTTAGAAAGATTGTCTTACTGGTGTAAATCTATATTATACAAGTCTGTGCAGACATACAACTTTGTACAAGATATTCATAATTCATGTTGTTAGGCAAATTATAAATATATATATGTGTATTCATTAAATTTTAATAAGCAATTTAAACTAATTAATTCGAATTTTATTATTTAGCAGGAAAATTTTTGTTAACAAATATACGAAACAATAAATTTCGAAATAAATTTTCATAAAATCGTTTATTTATAATACATATGTATATAATACATTATTTGTAAATGGAAAATGCAGACTGGAACGATTCTTAATTTAAATTTTTATTAAAATGAATATATTTCCAACGGATTTATAATGTATATAAAGTTGCAATTTCAATTTGTACAAGTATGGAGAATATTTTATGAGCATTGAAATTACTTCATATTAAAACGATATAAATATGAAAAAAGACCTTAGTATAATACTGTTCGCATATTATACAAAAGTGTGTAATATTTTCAGTGAGAATTTCTTTCAAAATAATATTTATGAAAGGTTTTTAGATCACTTGTTAAATTAAACGGTCATTGACTCAATTATGTTATTTATAGAAGCCTCTATTGGGCAATGCAAAATCTATAATGGCCATAGAAAAGAAAAACAGGTACATAATTATCACGTAACATTTGACATTGTTTATCTGGCTATGTTATGCAATGCAATCATTTATTATTTATATATTGAATAAATTATATTCAAGTATACATTGATTATATCAAATTGTTTGATTTTTTAACCAATTAAAAACAAATTATTTGCATTAGAAACGTTAGATACTTAAAAAATCTCAAGTTCACCATAATGTCAATTAAAATTGCTTTTTTTTAAATAAAAAATGTGTTCTGTATAAATTATTATTAATATATAAGGAAAATGCCGGTGCACAATAATGGTAAACATAATAAATAAATTATATAAAAAAAACTGAACGATAACCATCTGATTTGCAATTCAATTTTATGGAAATGAAATTTTTGGGGAACCGCTGAATATTATTAAAAAGACATGTAATTACGTAACAAAAAATAAACGTCCAACAAAAATGCCATTAAGACCTTTATTTAAAGTATATTAATACTTTAATGTAAACCAGTATCCCTTTATATGGTGTAACTTTTTCTTATATTACACATACATATATGATCTAACGGTCAAAACAATTTTTCCTATAACGCATTTATTTTTATTTTTTTAATTTGTAAACACAGAAAAACTTGTATGTCATTCTTAAAGGCCAAAGAATCCCGTTCTTGTATCGGAAAGTTGATGTTGAATTGTTTACAATGCACTCTGATCGTTGTAAGTTGAATGTCTAAGTTGTTAAAGACTTAAAACTTTTAAATGCCACATACATGTAAAAACTCATCCCGACTTTATAGAAATGATAAAACCAACAAAATCACTTTGAAAACTATTTTTAACCGGAAACTGGAAAACTTACATGTGTACCAACATTTTTTCCATACATTTGCTGTTTTGGAAAACTTTGCATTTTATTAAATTGATGATAAAGTTTCTTGTTTGGTTAAAAATTTTACTGAATTATGGTTGAAACCAAAGCCGTGACTATGATTTAACACGATTCAGGATATAATTCATTCAGGCTGTAAGGACGAAGTAGGTACAAGTCTGTGTGAAACTATCAAGATCGGATTTAGGTAAACTATAAAAGGATTCACAAAGGGAATAAATCACCAAGTTTAATCCATGTAAATTTACATTTCCAAAACTGGGTACATATCTAGCATGTTACAAATTTTTTGAGATAATTTAAACAAGTTAGTAAATAATATAAATGTTGAGAAATCTATATAAAACACAGCTTTATCACAATTCCTTTCAGATACTTGTTAAAAATACAAAAACTAACATAAATCGCTGTTTTTATTGAACAGAAGTCTAATCTTCTGTCAATAACCTCATCTATCGTTACATGATATGTGGCACGTCATTTAATATATTTCAATATGTGACTGAAAAATATTAAAACTTGTTCAAAAATAACATTTTGGAATTTTGCGCAATAAATTTAAATGTTTTTAACACTTTGTGCAGAACGAGCTTTTCTCGTTCGTCGTTTATAAAGTATTATAACAATGGACTTGTGTAAATATTTAAATGAATTTAGCAAAACACAATATATTTTTGATGTTTTTATGTAATACCTAATAGTTCATTGACATTAAATATAAAAATCAGGTTGTGTTTACAAACCTTGTATATAAAATACACGTGACATTGTATTTAGTGTCTAATGAACGCATGTAACACATATTATGTCAACCAAAATAAATTGTTTAACACGTTTTAAAAGACATATTGTACTTCCGTTTAATATAAAATATATCTATTACATTATTCAATATTAAAATTATTTAAGACAAAATTGTCGATAACGCGTTGTTTTTAGAATAAATTAATAATTATGTATATGTGGTGACCAAATTAGGTCAAAAGAAAAATAATTATATTAGTTTACCTGTAAAATAAAAGAAAGGGCTATTAATTATATTGTCTGACACATATGGGTCATAAATTCTAAAACTAAAACACAAATAAGACACCACGAGGTAGTGGTAATTAGTTACACCATAAATAAACTGTGTTTAGTTCGCTTTTGTTCAACTTGAACAAGAGAAATTAAATACTGGTTATTGTCATTTTTACATATATTATAAATGCAACATTTTGGCAAAACCATCTGCATTATAATACCTCCATGCCCACACTTAAAATATGTTATAATTAGGTATTTGGTTTGATAATATACCGGGCAGGTGGTTAATAACAAACGAAAGGGTTATTTTGATTTTTGCACCTGCTTCAAAACAAAAAAAAACAACAACAAAGGAGAATATTAGACGAATTTCGAGCATTATCTACAAATCTTTCAATTTGCAAAATCCAGACATTTGTTAATTTCGCTTGGATAATTTCAATTTATATTTAATATAACGAAGATATATACCTTAGTTGTTTACACAAATATACACAATTTAAATGAACTGCTCATCTCACGACACAACATTTTCGGTTTGTTGTTCATTTAATAATATATACCGCTGATATCGTTTAATGTTTCTTCCCCGTTCATTTTCCAGCAAAACTCCATCACTTAGGTACTCTCTTTCACCCCTATATATTTCTTACCATCATATTTGCACCTGAACGTAAACTACCCAAGTTTGCTTATTTGCCTCTTCTCTCTAAACTAACAATCCAGTCATGATATTAGCAAACTTCAGACATGGATGACTGTTAACTGAACATATCTATTTAATTCGCGTAAAACTTCTTGCACGTTGGAGTTTATGTGAATATTCTGCATATGAGGCCCAAATATACCACCATAATACATTATGAAGCATTCTAATTACAATATCTTGTAAAATATTACTCGTCTATTCAAGAGGGACATTAGCAACGGTGAATTTATTGGCACTTGATGAAACTTTAACGTGTTTTCAGACTGTAGAGTGAAAATTTTGCTCATTTTTTTTTCTATTCTAATGCAGATGACTATTTTATATATGTTGGATGTTATATATATTATGTGCTGGCATGTAAATTTAAAATACAATGTAATAAAAACACCACCACCGGTCACGAAACAACGTGCCTTAAACTGTAAATATTGTAAAGAGACCATGTAGCACTTTTAATAAATATTTATAGGTAAACAGCTGAACCATGTTTGTTAATGACGTTTTACCTAAGTTGTACAAGTAAATGCATATTTGTGTCAAAGTGAATGTATAGAGGCAAGTGCAACATGTATAAACTTAGAAATTTTACAGAAAATTGCAAAATATTTTTCGCACTTATGCATAAATGCATTTCATTATGAATTTTTTTAATCCAATTCTATCGAATATTTAACAAGAATATAAGTTTTCTGATCCAATGTTGTTACATGTAATGCTTTCAGGTCAAAATGGTAATGTTTGGTAAAGATGTGAAATGTAAGACGACGCCGACGACGTCGACGAACGTCAACATTATCACAACCTGTGTGCCGTTATGATTATGAGCGTCTGCGCTTCCCCTGTTATTGGCTTCGTAAATTTGCGAAATGATGTGCTTTTATTTAATAATACCCAAACGCCTTTTATTTAATATCCTACTGTTGTTTTTTCCCTTTTTTCAACTATTTATATTGTTGAAAATGTGATATAAGATTTGTGACATGATGTGATGCACATTGCCAAAAAATTCAAATTAATACATCTGCTGCAAGACATTTTAAGTATATGACATGAAATTATGCCGACACAAAAACCATTAATTAAAATGATACTCAAAAATGACAGGATGTATAAATGAAGTACAGGATGCGTTTGTTCGTTAATAAGTTTCTAATTTTTTTTCAATTTGTTTTTAAACTCGAAATGATTTATGGTTAAGTTGGGATACCATTTAGATCATGTCTTTTTTATTGATTTGTGTTTTGTATATATAAAAGGTTAATTACAATAAAAAAATATAAATAACAGTATGAGATC
The DNA here is from genome assembly GCA_004796505.1 of Oryzaephilus surinamensis. NCBI lineage: Eukaryota > Metazoa > Arthropoda > Insecta > Coleoptera > Silvanidae > Oryzaephilus > Oryzaephilus surinamensis. Next base: position 37,736 of record SSSI01004524.1, on the reverse strand, counting down.
ACCACAAATAACTAAATACAATACTCGATAGATACAAATTAACAAGATTAATCTAATGCAATTGCATACAAATCTATACATAAATATATATATTTAAATTGAATGGTTTTTATGTAAATTATAGTTATGTTAAAACATAAACAAATAATATAAATGTCACAAAAGTTTAATAAATTTTTCCTTCCTAATCAGTTCTATAAATAAACTATATACATGTATACATATACATATATGTATGTACATAATATACATCGCATTATGTAATATTCTACATGATTGTTACAAAATTTAATCAATAAATTACAAAATATTGTGGTAATCGAAATAATGTGTCAATTAAAATTTAACATTATTTATTAACATAAATTCCCTTTTAAATTATTACTTTTATGAAGTTTTACATGTAATAAACAATCGATTTGCAAATAACATTTTATATTCAAATATTATGTGTGTATGTGTGGTATTTTAACTGAAAATATGAGATTTTACGTCTAAATTGCAATTGTAATAATTTTCACTTCAATTTCTAGTTTTATAATTAAAAATATATATGTAGAGAAACTATGTTGGATTTTTAATATTCGTCCTAGTTTGATGTAACAATTTCACTGCATTTTATCTGTATTTTCCCCCTAATACCTACAGTTTTACAAACAAACAAAAACTGATGCAATTGCATATAAAACGCACACAGTTTGAGTCATCGTATTAAAAGAGAACACGAGCCTGGATGACGCATTTTTGTATTGATTCGACTTTCTTCTTCCCCAACCGTATCATGCTTAGGCTGTACAAAACCCTAACCACCGACACAATGCTCTACATTGACTGACTATAAGTATTTCCACTGTTTCCTCATTCGAATCTATTCCTACATTTTGTATACGTAGACAAAATACTTGTACATATTCGAAAAAAAATTATAAAAAACAAGAATATCATACACTCTGAAAAAAGTTTTCAAATAAGAAAAATGCTTGTCTGAACAAGTTGGATGAGAAAAAAAAATAAGAGAGAGCACTTTTGATGTACATGTCTTTTGAAAATAATAAGGATCACTTGAAGAAATTTTAAAACTTTGCTGGTAGTCTGAAAATTCGCGTTTTAAGACGTATTATATGTAACACGTACGGATTTCTTCTTTCTTAAATTTGTATTGTTGTACATTTTCATAAAATAAACAAAAATATAATAATAATAATGTGTGATGATCATCGCATCATCGTCTGAAATTAATCAGAGCGTATCGAAACGATCCTTTTGCAGATTACTGACTGAATGAACATAGTTATTATCATGTCTGGAACGAAGCCATCACCGAAAAGAAATCCACAAACGTATTGTCCTGAGAATTGTATAAATAATGCAAAATGGAAACATATGTACCATAAATAATGCATACGAAAAAAAATATATATTATGCACCCGAAATTTGTTCCGGCCAATTTAAATTAACCCCCTAATTACACGAAACACAGAACAACGAAAAATACATACAAAGTGCATTTATTTAACTGATACTTGTAAAACACCACTGACAACAATAACATAACAAGAAAATACATTTTAGTCAGTCAGTCGACAAGACAATGGATAAAATTAAGAAACGATTACAGTGTCTGCATACCAAACTCTGTGTAGTATTATATAAAAGAAGTGAAAAAGAAAGAAAAAAAACTTACACATAAATTGAATGATTATAAAAATGTTCAATTAATTTAATGGTACTTGATTTTAAATAATTGATATAATTTGCTTTCATCTTCAGACATTGACAATTACACACTGTATACATAATAGGAAAAATTTTCTTTATGGAAATTGATGATAATTATTGAAATCTATAGACTAATTGTTACAATCCATAAAATATGAAAAATACGCGATTACCATCCTCTTTACAAGCCAATTTATGTATTATACGGTATAGCTAATATTTTTTTTTTTGATGAATAATCAATGTACGAATATATCAATAAATACCTGAAGACATAATTAGTAATAAAAACCGGTAAATAACTTAAGTATTATTAACAAGGTGTATTTTATTATATACAAGTACGTAACGATCATTATTTTTGATTTTAAATTAGATACTTGAAATAATCATTTCGAGAACGACTCCTTTAAGCTATAATTTAAAAACAAAACTTATACTATTTGAATTTTGAAACATTTCATCCCTAATTGTAAAAACAATGTGTTCCCTATTCAACAAATTTCTAATTACAAGCGTGAAACTATTTTACAGAAAATAATCCTATCCAATATAATAACTAACTGTTAATCGTGTAGGCGAATAGAGACACACATCTCTTATCTATTCGGATTTAATTCGAAATTTTGTGGCAATGCCAAAATGGGGATTTTACCAGTGTATATCAGTAGTAATTCAGGGTTGTTCGACCACCATTCAAGCCGAAAGCCTCATTTGCATACCCGATTATATGGTTTACATTGAACGATATAAAACAGATGCAAAATAGGCTTAGTAGCGGGTATATACTACGTCTTATTAGGGCAATTTACGAGGTTGGGCGCTATATACTGAAACGGGACGTGCTTTGCTCCTGAATCACCTTCTTATCCGCACATTCCCATTGGACATGTGTCCTCTTTATCGTCTTCCCGCACACCAGTTTTTGTAATAAAGACTAAGAAACTCTCGGTTAAGATTAGAACGGAAAAAAATCGAAAAAAATCGTCAGAAATTCAATCAGTTTACGTTTTACTGATTTTCATTACAACGAAAGGGTTGCCCTACAAGGACCTTAAATGAATTCTGATGTTAATAATGAATATCTGTCGCTTAAGGCGAAATTATCACCGAAAATCACATCAATATATTTCGGGGACCGAAAATCAAATTGGGTCAAATTAGAAGCACTTTCTAATTTCCCAACAGGAAATCCATTTAAGTGTAGAAAATTTTCAATTTACATCAATATAACTAAATAATTATAATTTATAATACACATACAACAATTCATTGCACAAAGTTTTCATCGATTTATATTTTTTTCTTTAATATTCCAAAATCAGGTTTGGAAAATAAGGGGAAAGGAAGTCGATATTAGTAATCATCGATAGGAAATGAGATCTGATTTTGCACACAGAAAAGACTTTTGACAAAGTTATTTGAATTAAAAATATGTATGGAAAGTTGTGCTCGTAAATTTTTAATCATTTTATACTATACAGCAATTGTATAAAATGATGTTATTACGAAAATAATTTATTGCATTCACACGAAACTCTGACACAAATGAATTAATAATGAAGTAGGTCTTTTTTTTTTGGTTGTCTTCGAAAACATTACAGAAATTACCTAGACGATTAAACATAAAAATTTCATTTATTACCATTGAAGCTTCATATTATTTAAGTCACGCTACGTGAATAAATAACCAATGTTGAAAAAATGGAGTATATAAATTAAGAGTCTTGCGAGGTGATTTTTGTATATAGCAAATGACATGCAGAAAAAATAAATCTCTTTATATTTGTAAATGCATTTTTCTTTTGTCACGTTTTTCTGTTTTGTTGTTATATATATAGTGTATTTATGTATTGAACATGATACCCACCTTGGGAAAGCTCGTTTTCGATTCATAAATTCAGCAGAAAATTCAGGTCGTATTCATGACATTAAAAACGATTCAATTGGCGACCAGTTTGGTTTGTTATATTGTATCATAATATAAAAGATTGAACACAAAGTACATTAAAATATAATGTTGTATTCCACCTTTGTATAACGCTTTTACATGCATATACGATATATGAGGGATTGGTTCTTTATTTTCGTATTATTTGAAACAAACACAGTGTGTGGTCCTTCCAATAATATTATACCCAAGTTTTTGGGGGATGAGAGTGATATTTTTAAAATTATTTACACTTATATACGATGATGGGGTGTATATATTTGTCTTATTTTAAAAATAGCCCACTAAACATAAATATGCACTCTAAAAATCCCAGTCCAGACTATATAAACTAAAAATTTTATACCATTCCCTATATTTTGATTTTTTTTCTTTTGAAGCCAAGAGAAAAAACTCGATGCCATTTAAGATAGATAAAAAACGCTCTATATTATACAATGGGGATGAATAGGTGGAAAAAGGAAAAGAAATTAAAAACCGCATTCAAGCCAAAACATTAACTTTAATTGTAAGTTAAATTCTCAACAGATAATCCCACCAGTTTCTTATCTTCAACAAATCTTCATGGCGGACAAACTTAGAAATAAAAAAAAAACTTGTGCAGTTTAGATTAGAGCTCTCGTAACTTGTAAATTACTGAAACGTATATATACAAAGATTTTGTCTTTTTATTATCCCTCAAAAGTCGTCCATTTTATGTTCTTTAATAAATTTGTTGAAAACTTTGATAAAAATAATAAACCATAGTTTGACTTTCAATTAAAATCCACACACTCATGTAAAATTGAATAGATATTACAAGTGTTATGATAATATAATTGAGTGTCTATGTAGTCAATGATGCGAAAATAAACTAGCGCTCACAAAACCCATTATCATTGGATTATAATAATATCAGGATCGGACATGGGTTTACCAATCTAAGCCTATTAAATAATTGTGACCACAAAATGGCATAAACTTATTATTATTACACCAATATACATAAATGCAGTGCATGGATTGATTAGTTTATAAAGTTTAACTCATGTTATAAATTATAATATTCAACTATTATTTTCCAACAGTAGTAGTTAGATTTGTAATAAAATTTCACTCAGTTTAGTCTGGTTCAGTTTCCATAAATGGTAATCAAACCCACACACACGTATACATACATTCAAAATGCATACATTATTGTACAATAACAATATATATTAATAAACATGGAGCCACATAGCGTTGATGTGTATATAAATGCGTTTCAGATGACATTGTTGTTTTGCTGCTTATTATTATGATTTAGTTTTGTATTTATATTTATATTATTATTATATATTTTTATTAAAACGCCTCTGCAAAACTTATAGACATTTTGTAAGCTTCTATACAAACTTGGGTTATTGTTTGTAATTAATTTATTTGTTTCATATGTAAATGATTTTTTTTACATAAACCATAAATTTATTGCGGTGGAGAAGAGTAACGGGAAAAATTTGCAAATTTTTATACTACTCCTACTTTATCATTTTTAAAATAAAATCTGAAATTTGAGAAACTTTCAATATATAGACCTCGTGAAGCGCCACCAACGGTGAATAAAAAAATTACTTGAGAAGTTTATTAATGTTAAAAATTTGAATTTTTCATTAAATAAATAATTGCTTACTTCAGTTTGTAACAACGGATCTAAATAATATTAACTCTCCAAATACAAAATTTGGTAAATAATTCATAATTTTCGTAAAATGATGTCACAGATTATGTATTAAAAACCCTCAAGTGTTGCTAATGTAGAGGGAGCCTAAATCTACGCACAAACTCTCTATGCCACATAATTTATTGGCATTTATACAAATTCAAACGACAAACAAACAGGAAAAAATTGTTATGATGAAATTGTTTATAATCAATAAATATAAGTATTCTAATTTATTTAACCGGCCGGTCAGTGAGCGTTTATTATCTGTAAATTAAGTGAAAAACAATAATTATGAATAAAACATTATATTCTACGTTTTTTTTTGCTGTAAATATCATTGTTTTGAATTTTTTTCTTTCCTTTAATAGTTATAATGATAAATAAATTTTAAAAATAGAATCCTATATTATACTATACAGATAGGCAAGGTTATGTATATTAAATTACATGCAAACTGTTTTAAACTTAGCTTACAATAAACAATGATCTTATTAATTTTTATTAAATGCTTAAATGTTGTTTATGTTTTAAAATTACATACATAACAAATACCTTAATCCTTCTTCAATAACATGTACGCGCAATAAACTTGTTAAGAAATGGAAATCATTTTATTTATAATTATATACGTGAATGTTAAATCAGATGCTTATTAAGGAAAATATTAAATGGAATAATTAATAAAACTTAATCCGGTGAACTTGACAGAAAAAAATCCGATCTCCCTATTGAAATTTTCTTTGTTAAATTGTTATGCCAATACAAATTACATTTCTTTTATAATATTCCCTAACAATACATTAGAAAGAATTAATAATTCTTAAGGTGGACCCATTTTGTACAACAAAAAGAATATATAATTGCTACTTATTTAAATCTGTTTAATAATTCATTAATACAGTCAAAAGATGATTTTTCGAGAGGGACGTGCCTGTATTATTTAATTTTTTTAATAACTTTAAAAGAAACTGAAAATTGTAAAAAAATGGGCGATGGTCCAGCAATCGTGTTTCGTGTATGAGACACAAATGATTTACTAAGTGCGTTTTGGACGAAAAATGGACCGAAAAACTTTCGTATATAGACGAACATTTCAGTGACAAATTACGGATCGCATGTGATCACTAAAAAGAAATATGACCGTAAAAGGAAATCAAACCGTTTGTTTTCGTGTTTGGATTTAGTTCGTAACAAACAGAATGAAAAAAAAGATTGTAATTTATGGTGATGCCATTTTATTTGCAAACAACATAAAAATTCAAATAATACAATAAAAGAAAAAAGTAAAACATTAAATTGAATTGGTGCAAGATTAATGCCCACATTTTGTTTTTTTTTTTTTTTTTTGTATGAATTACGTTAAAGTTGTTATAATTTAATACACTTTAAATGTAAATTTTACTTTCACCTTGTAATATTACTGTATTTCATTAAATATTTATTATTTTACTGATAAACTTTACGCCTCAGTAAAAATTACATTTCATTATCCTTTTTATTTATATTATTGTTTATAATATACGATAAAGTTTTTAAGATTAATTACTTGAAAAATATACATAATATTGTTTTGACCTTCACTAAGAAATGCTACATTATAAATAAATATTACATTGATGGGAAAACAATTTTAATAACAATATATCACAATTATAAAAAAAATTGGGTTAATATTGTGTACTTTTAGATAAAAATTTTAATAACAGTTTCATCTTATTTCATATGCAAAACAATAAATACGATTATTTATCACAATTTCTAATCAATCACATGAAATAACGTAAAAACAACTATTAAAATCACAAAAGAATATTTACCTTCTAATAATTAACAATTACATATTAACAGTATCTTTATTTTTATTACTTTTCCATAACTTTTTACCGGTCAATGACATTTTAAACACCTGCAATAATATTACAACTATTTTGTTAAATTAAAAAAGTAAATATTTTCATAAACCATTCAATTGTTGTACTTATATTCTTGAAAGGTACGAGATTTTTTAATTTTAAAAAGAATTTTTAATCGAAAAAATTATTCCAATATTCTTATACGTTAATTTGCTTTTAATATTTTATTAAACTTCATAATTTCTCTTCAAAACCACTTTCAAGCCCCTTTAATGAAACAAAATTGCTTGTAGTAATACGTGTATAGTGATTTTTTGCGTTTATTAAAACAAATTCGTGCAACATAACAAACTTAAAGCTGTGTAAATTTATTAAATTTTACTATAATCAAAAAGGTAGATAGTCCATAATTAGAAAATCAATAACGATTATTTTTTAACAGCTTCGAAAAAAGTAAATGATAATAAAAAAAGTCATCAACTCTCCGGCTATATGTCTATACTTTTAAAAAGTACTCATGATAAACTGAAACCCATATAAAAATTAAACTTTTCAGCAAGTATAGAATTTAATTTGCAAGATATCTACAATCGGATTTGATTTTCATAGCTAACTACGCTTAGCAAATTGAAATAAATCGACTGTTGAAACTGAAAGTTTTTTCTCGCAACTCGAGAAGGGTGAATGGCTAAATAAAATAAAATAAAAAAAAACGAGGACTAGGAAACCATTTGCAGTCACAAAACAAAGACAAAGACAGTCTGGTGTTGAACATTCGAAATAAAATCAAACAACTTTTAATATGCGAATCAATAATAATTAAAATCTGTCAACTACAGAGTACAATCCGGTGGATTTATGACGGGCTTTTTGGAAAATGCAACACGAATTTAATGTCTGTGATTCGCGACCACTTCAAACCCCTTTAAAACAGCGACTACCACAAGTACCACAACCCATTGCTGGTTGTTAAAAAAAATAGTGCCTATATTGTGCCCACTATATTCTTGCCTCTTGAGCAATAAAACTTAAAATGATTTATTACTTTCTACAATATTTTGGGACAGTAAATAGTGTCTAATTCATCAAATTAGTCTGATATAATTGCTTATTTTAAGAATTTATACCCCCTACAAGTATCCTCCTAAATTCTAAGACATTCTTTAGAATTATACACTTATTAGGATAACATCTTAAATATAAATATAACTGTCCCAGTTTACTTCAAATGTAATCCATTACACTTCTTTTTCAAATTTTCAATATTCTATTTGTAATTGTGACATTTACAAACACAGCGGCAAGTATGTACCGGACAGACTATACGTAAAATAGTGAAAGACGGAATAGTATGGACGATTATTGTCAACATTCGACCATTTCCACCCCATATGTATTGAACCGAAAGGCAGAACGAAATATAGGTACACCCCCTGTTATTTATATGCCTTTACTGGGCATAATCAATAATGGATATAACCTTGGCATTCGGATAACTGATGATTTATTATTAGTGGAAAAATGTATGGTTTTTTTCGAAAGAAATTTATTTGGAAAAGTTAGAGTGGTTCATTACGGTGTTCCATTGAAGTTTTTACAAGTTTCCGTTAATGATTGTATGAATTGCTCTTGTACCTCTACTAATTACTCGATATAAAAGAGTGCAGAGGGCAAATGGAAACTTTAATAACTTTGCACTAAGTAAATATTTCATAGGGTCAAATATATATTTGTCAACATTTTTGTTATGTCTGTATATTATACGAAAATGTACAAACAATTAATGATTCACTCCCTCCGGGTTACCTTTCCAACGAAGATGGATGATGACCTGTCCTCCATACAGTTTTAAACATGCAAATCGAAAATGCAGACATTTTGCACACAGAAGTAAACAACGAAAATTATTAAATGCCTCAAGAGGCTCATTTATTTCCACCAATGTTTAGTCCAGACAACAAACTTATACACACAATTCTTTATTATAGCCAAGAAAACTTTTTCCAAATGATCTATTATAATTTTACAAAGTATAACGGATTTCAATTATATATAACCTGAAAACATGATGAGTTTAAAAAGCAAAATTATATAAAAATCACACCTCCAGGCCATAATTAGCTGTGTTTTGAAAATTATAATGAATAGCAGTAACAAAACTGTAAAGCTTATGGAAAAAAATTTGTATAACAGCAAATATAATTAACAAGTAGAGAGAGGATGGGTTGTCAGGTGTAGAAAAAAAATGATTTCAACAAAGGAACGACTTTTAGTATGTCAGTGTATATTCTTAGCACGTCTGTTGAACAACACAGAATTGTCACAATTTTTCATTTTCGAAACGAACGGACGTTCATTGCCACACAGTCCGTGATTCCTGCTTGCAATTTTTTTTTAAAGAAAACTGGGTGCATCGTATCATATTAAGTCTTTTCTCTATTATTTACTACATCCGTTATATTTGGACAAAGCACGCTTCAATTGACTGATTTACACAGCAACAATAATAAACAACATAGCAAAAATGGCATGGGTGAAAATATAATGATTGAAAAATACGTTTTTGCTGTTGAGACAAAATTACCTACCACATATATAAAAACAAAAAAACATAAAAATATGAAGCAAAAAGCAACGAAGCAGGGCTGTTGAATAGGTAATGAGCAACACTGTATGTTGTGTACAGTGTTTTCCATGTTGTGGTTCGCTGTTGCTATGGACCTACCCCATCCACGTCCGTATTGAGTATCATCTAAAACTCCCCCAGTTACGCATTATCAACGACCATCATATATTCAGACCCGCAATGATTGAGTTTCTGAAGCATCCAACTAATATAGTTTTAAAGAGATCGATAGATGGCGAATAGATCGCGGTTCAAGATTAAATTGAATATGCG
>SSSI01004524.1:7545-27058 GCA_004796505.1 Oryzaephilus surinamensis | reverse complement strand
TAGTATGTCAGTGTATATTCTTAGCACGTCTGTTGAACAACACAGAATTGTCACAATTTTTCATTTTCGAAACGAACGGACGTTCATTGCCACACAGTCCGTGATTCCTGCTTGCAATTTTTTTTTAAAGAAAACTGGGTGCATCGTATCATATTAAGTCTTTTCTCTATTATTTACTACATCCGTTATATTTGGACAAAGCACGCTTCAATTGACTGATTTACACAGCAACAATAATAAACAACATAGCAAAAATGGCATCAGGGTGAAAATATAATGATTGAAAAATACGTTTTTGCTGTTGAGACAAAATTACCTACCACATATATAAAAACAAAAAAACATAAAAATATGAAGCAAAAAGCAACGAAGCAGGGCTGTTGAATAGGTAATGAGCAACACTGTATGTTGTGTACAGTGTTTTCCATGTTGTGGTTCGCTGTTGCTATGGACCTACCCCATCCACGTCCGTATTGAGTATCATCTAAAACTCCCCCAGTTACGCATTATGCGTGTGCTACGTTCGTGTCACAATTTCCCCCTTGATGCATTCCGTTTCCTGCCTCACTCACTCTGTATATATCTCTCTGTACACAGCTAACTGAAACACATCAAAACATCAGCATAGCAACCAGAGATGTTGAGATCAACAAACATACTCGTACATACGAAAATAACTCACTCGATTCTGTTTTTTTTTAATTTATCTTTTTAAAAATTCCAAATCTGATGCAAGTAAATAATTCAATCACACCGGCAGGAAAAAATGGAACACAAAAATAATTATGCAACAAAATAACCATTAATTTAAACCACCTTTTTTTATTGGGTTTGATTTAATCTACATTGAATTGCATTTCATCTGGTTGTCTTTCATTGTAATTATAATTGTATATTCGTGACTTACCATTTGGGATATTTGGAATGCTGTTTAAATTTTCGCAACAAAAAAATAAATACAATAATATATATTTAAAAAAAAACTGGAATCATTTAAGAAGCTTTTATTCATTCTTCAAGAACGGCCATGACCTAGCTAGAACCATAACTGGTTACCAACTGTTTGCTGTTAGGGTGTGGTCCCCAAAAGAGCCAAGGATGATGTCCATTCTATCATCAATGCACTTACTAATTGGCCAGTGCATTATTATTGACCATAGTTTGGAAGATATTTTGATAAAATGCAATGGTCAACTGGTTTGAATGTGGACCAATATTAACAAATGGGTCGATTTCGATGGAAATCATGTTAAAGAATAATTTGGTTGCATGTAAGCTTATAGAATGCAGTTACGCAACCCCTTGTCAGTTTGTGTACATGCAGGGAGTCCCCACGCACAAGAACCCCTTCATTAAAAATCAATATTCAACCAGCATGGAATTTTTTTCACCTGAACTTTTTACTTGGCTATCTACTAAGCTTAATTTATTCACAAAAGAAGAACTTTGTTGTTGAGGAAAATAATAGAATTTTACCAAAAACATAAATAAACACACACGTTTAAAAGATTCGTCATCAAGGCTTACATCTGTTGAATGTATTATCAAAAAAAATATAACATAAAACAAAATATGTACTTTATGACAGTAAATACAATTAAAATGAAGAGCGGGTCGGGGTAGAGGAAAATATTATAATGAATTTTGTAGACAAAATGCCTGCCCTAGCAAAAACAATGAAGCAATCAGACTGCAGCGAGATATTAAAACCACCATTAGTCACAATTACGAGACAAAACACATTCAAATGTCACGAACCTAGTGGGTACAAACGAACCACTTGTAAAACTGGAGAGAACGACATACTGATGAAAATTAACAATGTATAAAAGCCCAACTTTTGCTCTTTACAATATAAGTTAATACATTCAAAATTTTGCTAATTATTTTCTGGTGCCAAGAAAATTGATTGAAAAGAGAAGTTGTAGAAAACAATAGTTGTTTCAATTTTTTTTTAATTTTTGTTTTATTTTTGTCAGATATACTATAGAAAACACTAAACACATTTAAGTGGCTGACTAACTGTAAGAACTCCTGTCAGTTGTAATTTCTTCAAGCGAGACATGAGTTGGGCTCGGTCTGGCCATATAAGAAGTGAAAATAGACGTAACGAGACTGGACAACTTACGACCATCCCAACAACGAAACAGTTACATTAACTACAACTGGATTTGCAACACTACTAGAATACAAATAGTTCAATAAGACAATTCAATGGAAAATTCTGTAATACTGTTTGGTACCGAAAACTTGAATGAAGACAAATGTTTCTTTTCCATTGAAATTGTGAATTCACAATTTCCCAACTTTTGTAACTGTGAAAATCTTGATAACGTAATATCATTATCAAATTGTGGCTAACAAAAACGTTAATTATGTTATTGTATGTAAATTTGGAACGGATACAAATAAAAATAACAATGTCAACTTAAATTACACAACGAAAGTAAATAGAAAACAACTTATTTATAACTTTAATGCAGAGCCGGCCGAAGGGTAGCGCCAAGTCGGGCAAGGCCCCAGGGCGCTTACGAAAAAGGGGCGCTTCGAGTAGGATTTTTGGGCAATCAATTAGACTTTTCTATTTTAATTAGAGAATTCGCTGATAAAAAGGCAAGAAAAATCAATTTGTATTGGAATGTGACTTATTACATTTCCAAAAAACATGGGTTACTTTTTTAATTTAAAATAAACAATAAAATTTTTTATATAAAAGGGCGCCTAAAGAATATTTGCCCAGGGCGCCGGAAAGGCTAAGGCCGGCTCTGCTTTAATGCGATAATGTGAACATGTTATTTTATTTTCTAGCAATTATGTAGGAAGAAAACTCATTTAACAAGACATTATGGTTTTCTACTTGACTATAAAGAATTGATAGAAATTTATCTGGCCAATTACAAATATGTATATAATCGGATTTGATGCCCACATATAATATTTCAAAACATTTTCGTACTAATTGGAAATTAACGAAAATAGAACAAAAACATAAGGAATCGATAAATAATAATAGTAATATTAAAATAACAAAACAGGTTTTTTTCGATATACTCGTATGTATAAATATTTCGTAATGCACACTTCCGTAAATATTGGAACAACAACTGCATAAATATAAAACTGTTCCAATCTATTTTTAACCCAAAAACGTACAAATATTTATAGCTATACTTGAAAAATTTTATAAGATGAAAATAAATAATTTAAAAAATTTCTTATCATCGTAATGCACACGGAGATAAGATAAAAGTATTATGGGTGAAATTCAATTAAAATTGACATGTAACAAACAATACGAATTTAATTTTCAATTCAACAATACCTCGGAAAAAGGAATGGAAAAATTATCTGTTAAACAATACGTGAATTTCCTTTGACAGAAAACTAGAAGCGTTTCCTTCAATTAAGTTTAATTTTGTTAAATGCTTAATCACCGAAAACGCAGATTGATCGGAATGAAAAGCGACGAAATTGTTTGTCTGCTACTTGTGTGTATTTAATTCCAAAATAGGAAAAAGATTCATAGGTTCTCTTACCTTAATCTGATAGGAATTGAGTTTATTCTTCGGTAGAGCATTGAAGGAACTGAAATCTAAACGACGTGTAAAAATACCATTTGCACCCCCGCCAACACTGCAACAGAAAAAATGAAAAAACAAGTTCGTTATTTGGTCATTTTTGATGGATTATCATTCTTTTATGTTATACATAGTTGTACAATTAATTATATATATTTCTGTGGATAAAAAATGAAAAATGGACTTAAGTGTAGCGGTAAAAACGATTGTCCGTTAAATCGAATGAAAATCAAAGTTCAAAAAGAGTAATGGTCAAGTTGATTTTACAAAAAAATACACAACTTTCGACTGAATAATAATTTTTTTAATGAATAAACAAAAAAAAAACAAGTCCATATAAAAGTTTTGCGGTATACAAAAGCTTTTCCTTTCCTGTATATATAGACAAATAAAACTTTCTTTAAACTTAAAACATAAATAAACACATTCAAAATACTATTAATATAAATATGTGTATATATGTGTGTATAAGAAGGAAAAAAACAGACATCAGTCATTTTCAGTCAGAGAGTACTTTTACATTCCCGGGTCTAAAAGCTATAAAAGGGAAAAGGATATTGAAAAGGTAATATCTCTCATTTTCCTCTCTAGTTGTAAAGAGCACGAAATTTTCTCTCTGAGTCTATAATGTAGTCAAGTCGCTCACTTCAATAGGAATGTATCAAGTTTATACAAAATATGGTAACATGTCGATTCGGATGACAACTTAAAAAGCAAAAATACATGAGAAACAGCCGGATTAGATTTACATTGATCGTACTCTGTCAAATGTCAAAGTAAAATCCATATTTTCATGTCTTATACCCGAGTATACTTGATTCCAATATATTCCTTCGCTTTATTATTATTATTGTTGTTAAAAATTGAAACGATTTCCAGAAAAGCGGATATATTTATATCAGATTTAGAAAAATATACATAAAAGCTCATCTGACGAACAAAATTAATTTATTATTTAGGAAAACGTTAATGGTTGTTATATTTTTAAAGGTGGGAAATGTAAAAACCCATAATAGTGACGCGAATAAAGGCCACCAAATGGCTATTAAAAGGTTTTTACTGTTGTGTGGTGAGCTTTCAGGCTCACCAGCTGAAAAAGCTCACAGAATTCTGGAATAGTTTGGACATTTGAGATTCCTTACTGTCCCCGACAAGAGATTCATTTCTAATATAAAATTTCTATTGTTGTCATGGAATAATAATTCGAAATTCCCCAAAGAATTTGGTGCATATCAACCCTGTGTGAACGTGGTTTTTTTCCGCCCTTGCTCTTGAAAATAAATTCATTTTATATTTATACACTTGTACGAGTAGATGAAGTGCACGAATACGTCAATATTCGATAAATAAATAATATATGAACGTTGAATTTCCGTTTTTGAAATATTTATTTGGGGTAGTTGTGTGTATTTCAAGTTCAAGCACGAAAATTTGTTAACAATTTAACCGTCCGCCAAACTAACAGTATTCTGTAATTCCATGAATTTTTCTTATTTCACTCAATTAACTTTAATTTTTATTAATTAATCCGAAAGGAGTTCCATAATTAAGCTTTAAACATTTTAAATTAATTGTCAATATTTTAGTGTGTCGGTTTTTCTACAAAGAACAAAATGTTTTGTAATGAAATTAAAGGAAAAAAATAATCTCACGATGACACACAGTAATTTATTATTTAAAAATTGTCGAATAAAATTTATTAGAAATTTCCTTTGTAAGCCACTCGGAGGGGCTAGAAGAATTGTTGACATTTTACCTGATTATGAAATTTATTATGACAAATAAAACGGGCCTAATTATATAATATTATAAATTCTTTAAATCTGTGAAGATACTTTTTTTCGAATATACATATACATGTGAAGTGATCTATTTGACCTTCACATTGTTTTAAATTTAAATAGGAGGCAGTGGAGCATTCGACCGAACCGAAGACTTGATAGCCTTGGATGTTCTTTAACCAAAACAGATTCACTGCAAGCGAGCCGTAATGGTCTAAGGAGTTTAAGTAATTCTCACAATCCCTAAACTTAATTGCAGTGCATTAAAAACGGTTTCACATCCAAATTACTATTAAGTTTAATTACAAACATCAACTGTCAGAAAAAACCAATCGAAATATTTAAAGTTGTGACTAATAATATTTTGACATCCAAACAAATTTATAAATAAATAAACATAAATTTCCAATTAAAAACAGTTTATGAGTCACTTATTTAGGGATAACAAGATTGATATAATAATTTTTTCCGCTGTTTAATGCCCAACATTGACCCAATTAAGAATACAAAGACTATTTGCAACAATAAATTTGCATTGCCTTGACCTATTTAAATAAATTTTTATTGTACGATTTTATTAAATGAATAAACAACATTATTTATTTATAAATGTACGCCCGATGCAATGGATTTATATTTATTTTCATATAATACAAAGAGTGGTAATTAAATGGAAATTGGCACACCCTCATACAGACATCAGTATATGATTTTTCATATGCAATATAATATATATGTTCGGGGGTGGTCTGTGGTGCATGTAAATTTTGTTAAATCAATGCCCACTAGCCAGACTACGCAATGCAGGTTGGACCCAGTCGGGCCAACCCTTCAAAACGTACCCTTTGCCAAGGTTAGTTAAGGTCATTATAAATTCAATAATATTTGTCCAAAATCCAGAATCTTCTCCAACTTTACACTAATATACAGGGTGGAACTGTTAAATCAAAAAACTAAAAATATACTCGTTTTATTTTAAGAATTTCTGTATAAAAATAAATTCCGGTTATTTTCCACCCTGTATATATATTAAAATAAAACAAAGTTCTCACTCAAAGGTGGAACACTATAATTACGTATTTATAAACTTTTCAAATTGTCTAGGCGTTTTAATTAATATATAAATTTAGTTATAATTAGATGCTTAAATTAACACACTTATACGCCCTTTTATACAAATGTCAACGTTAATTTTCCATTAAAATAATAAATAAGGCATGGTCAGTGTTTTATTTCCATACCTAATAAATCAATAACTATTCATTAATAACAGTAATTTTATTGTTCTTGTGATATTAACCTTAAAATTACGCTCATGATATTAGCATTTAGTAGAAAACTAGTACCTATTTAATGAAATCATGTTGGTACGTGTTAATAAAGTCCATATTTATACCACAACATAAACTTTATGCTAATTGATTATTATGGGTGGGAAATTTGGTTGTTTTTTTTTTACTATACACAGTTTGATTACATAATCTTTGTTGGGGGAAAGAAAGTTATATCGTGTGGCAATTAAATTTGTTGCCGAAAATAAATATTATCAACCTTGGACTTGACATTGCCCTAATGTTGGTCCACTTTTTTTATACATAGCTATTGTTGTGGTCCCTTTCTACCTGGTGTGTAATTTTCTCAAGGTGAAAACCACCTCAACATAAAGGGAATTAATGTATGCACACACAAAATAATACTATTATAGTGTAAAAAAACATGACAAATTTTTTTATCGCTCTACAAGTATACCAAAACATCCAGTTTTTTTGTGATAAAAGCTTCCGGTTTTTTAAATATATGCTATATATATATGAATTAGTTACTTCCTCTTAAAATAAACACACGAGTGAATTATTTTCGACTGTTATTGTTTTTTTATTTAGATTTGTTTATAAACAAAGGACTTTCGAGTGAATTTTACAAGAAAACAGTTAATTCCAAAACTGTGGGTCTGTTTAATATCGAATTTCGTCTGGACTATGTTTAAATTCAGTATTATTATTGTGTGTATGGAATGTAAATAGAATTTATTCACACAAATATTGACGCAGCTTTTAATGTATAATAATTATTTAAATTTTAATTGAACAAATATCGAAATCCATAAACTAACGAATTTCTACACACGTTTTAATTAAACTGTCAAACAAAATTGTGTAATATGAAAACTATTATCGCACACAACAACATTATCATTTTTTTAAGTTTTACGAGAGGTAATTTGAAATATGTGTACATGTTTGCGGTGTTCATTTAAATTCTCGAAAAATGTTTAGCCCCTAAAGTGGCTTTCGTTACATGTTTTCGTTAATAACGTTTTTTACGGTTGGGATGGTGCCCTAATGAAAGCACCGACTAGAGTAATTTTGTTATTTTAAATTTGTTTAGGAAAAGTTTATACCCACAAATTTCGTGCGACAAGGGGTTAGAAAGAAAAAAAATTATAGAGCCCTTTCGGCAACAAATAAAAAATATTTACGAGAAATCTTTACCACGTAAACAACATTCATAATAATACTCATTCAATTACTTATTTTAGTATTCTGTTTATCGAATATTTTTTCATATTTTAAAGTAAACATATAAACGACAATTATTAATGCTTGATATTAATTTCTGTATTTTTAGCACGACCTTGTTTATCGGAATTAATAATTACGTAAAAATAAATTATTGTGTTATTGTTGTTTGTGAAACTTTTTCTCATTTTAATTTTTTTTTAATATATACTCTTGTGTATATTAGAGAAAACGTAATTGTAAAAATGAATGCATAAGACACACCTTAAAATAATAAAACAACTTTTATATAGGTTTTACAAATACCTAACTATTAAATATTTATTTGAAATTGTTTTTGAAAAAAAATAAATTACAAATTTAGAAATGGGATCGTTTTATAATAAAATGTAAATTATACACATTTTACCTATTGCTGTAATTCTAGTTTCACTGTACATACATATGTTATCGTGGTTTTGTGTAAATAAAATAATACTTTTATACTTGTACATAAAGTTTAAGAAAGTTCAACTGGGGAACATGAATTATTTTGTTATTGCATTTGTATATAAAGTAATAAAAATAAATGTCTTAAATATTTTATAATACATGTTATTTTTAATTTCGAGAAAAATTTTTGTCGTTTGAACCGTTTGATGAAAAAAACAATTTTCTTTCACACATGTTTTCTAATATATAAACAATAATTGTTTATGCAAATTAAAAATGATTTTTTAAGTTGTATATAGGGAGCTTGAAGCAATGAACAATTTTATTAAATTAACGTATGTTTATTACATCTTATTTAAATATTTACATAAGACCATCTCCTTTTATACAACGAACTAAACAAATATAACCATTTCAATTATCATTGTTATTAAGTTAAACAAGTATATAGTTTACTAAACCTTGAAACGAATCAACGCGGTTTATTAACCACTTGACATTATATATTTATGTGAACATCCTTCAATGTTTAAAAATATTATTATTATATACGTGTTGGTATAATCATATCAGCGTTGAGGTAGGCTTATAATAAAGCTTCCACGTTTTCATTAAATTTTTTCTAATAAACACTCCTAATTCAACATTTTAATTTACGTTTACGGAAAAAGCTCAAACACATCTAATAAAAGGTTATATATGTTATTAGTAAACTTTATTAAGGGGACTTAAAAGGCCCCATTCACATATTAAAGGTGAGAATTTCATTTAGTTGAGGACATTTTTATTTTCTCTTCTTTGGAAAAAACTTTTCACGTTTGTACATATAGTCAATTGTGCGAATTTTATCAATATTGAAAATCGTCTGGTTCTGATAATAATAAAAGAAATGCAGAAAAAGATGGAAGGTAGAGAAGAAAGTATTGGAATGGTGAAGTTGCTTTTATATTATGAACAAAATATGTGTATGTGTATGAAATGTACGTGTGTTGAATATTTGTTGAATTTGTAAAATAACTTAAACTCTATCTATATACAAACACAATACAAATATGAAGTCTTATAAAACATAATATAAAAATATATGCAATTCCATATATTGAAATGCAAACGCTTGTTATTATAGCAAAAGATTGGATATATATTCTTTGCAATTGCAAAACAGATGTTTACAAGAAATGTTAAATTATAAATTCGATTATGTATGGAAAAAACTGGACGAAAACGTGTATAATAATAAAACACTCATTTGTATAAACAAGATTTACAAACGATTATAATATACTTATCTATTTAGGTCATATTATTGTCGGAGATTACAAGTTGAATATACGATTACACCTTAGAAAATCTAGTTTAATTTATTCACAAACTAGTTAAACATTATTGTTTGATGAATACTGTGAAAAATCATTCTTATTGCTGTGATGATGGAAAAAATCTACTGAATTTATTATTAAATCCAGCCACACCTACTTCATTTGACAGCAAAATTTACAATATCATTCCATCAAACCATTTTACAAATGCATATAATGATAGAATTCATTTTAATATCCTTTCAAATAAACTTTAACGGTATAAATCATCATCACAATGAGTTAACAACATGTATATATGTATATATATGCAGATATAATGAATTATTGCTTAGCCTCAAAACAAATTGCATTATAACAATTTTGCAAGTGTTTTGAAAACAAGAAAAAACTACCGAATGGCAAAAAAGTGGCAAAAACATTTTAAGAGAATGAAGAGTGTGACGGCGTCGTGCTGTCTACAGTTGAAAATGTTGGTTGTTTATGTGTTTGTTGTTCCCGAGTGACGGACTTACGATCCCCTTTGGCGTGTTGGTCTTCTTTCAGACCAGCACATTTCAAAAACGACCAAAAATAAACATCAGCACCGCACACGCAGTTCATTCATTCTGTTTTTCGTTCGCAACAATCGTTTATCAAAATTTTCAAACAGTGCAAAACAGTCCGTTCTGCCAATTAACAAATAAACTCAACAAATGTTGAACGAAAAGAACAGAAATTGTAATCCTTTATATTTATAAACATAATCATACTTTTGTTTGGGTTTTTCTTAGCCGCGCACCTTTTCAATTCTTTTCCCCGGCCCTTTTTTTTTCCTCCACACAGTTGTTTTCGCAACTTTTCACGTTTAACTTTACAGACAACTTTTTAAATTCATTATATTTTCTGTGTTGTGCTGTTGAATTAGTTAACGGATGGTGTGTGAAAAAATTTCCAGAATTACATCTTTTTTTTTCCTTCTTTTTCAACATGAAACGTAATATAGAACCATCAAAAGTATAACTTGTTTTCACTTGGTACAAAATTAAGTTTGTTTCTTTAAGTTTCTTTTAACTTTTAATTGAGTTACATGATAAGCATCCGTATTTTTGCATTCTAAATGTATGGAAGAAGAAAGGCTTCAGAAACAATTAACAAAAAAACGCTCGCCGGTAAAAAACAAACATTTTCTTTTATTGAAATTGAATCCAAAAGCTGCACATTTCCCAATACGACACGTTTAATAAACAAATTATCTAATGATGAACAAACTAATCAGTTTGAAAAAAGAAATCGATGTGAATAAACCAACTTTCCCAATAAATAATTTATGTTGGTTTGTTTGTCCTGGTAGTCAGTTGGTAACAATGATAGTGCCTAGGCTGTATTCTCTTAATACAGTCCCAGGTGGATTTCCGTTTTGTTTCTTACGTTACCCGAGAGAGTCTGGTCTATGTTCGTATCTTGATAGCTTAAATGACGCCCCAGCTTCATACAAAATCAGAAAGCCATCCACTTACACACCCAAATACTCACATCAAATTACTTTCCTTATGCATATATAAGACAATTTAAACAGAAGCGACAGGTTATAGGAGAGTAAAACGCAAAGAGGCACTCAAAGCTAGCCAAGAGCAGCTTTTAAAGCAACCAACACATCAGAGGAATCGATTCAAGAGTGGTAGAAAAAATGCAACCATTTGCATAGCAATTGAGTAAATAAACAAAGAACAAAAATACAACATAAACAAACATTGAGAGTTTATTTATTATATCGGTTTAATAAATTTTTCGTATTGTAAATGGAAAATTGAAGGACGTTGGCCAGAGTAGAGAGCAAAATTTTCATAGCGATTTTCAGTTAACAGGTGAAACAGTTGAAATAATAAATGAGTATAGTTCGTGAATAAACAGAGATCGTTTTAAAACAGACGAAGTTGTGTATGGCAGTACATTGCACTTTGACTCTATTAATATATGATAGTATTGGTTGCACCACGCCTTAACTAACGACCAACAACCAGTTAACTATTCAGGTAAATATCAATAATTCCAACAAACTCAACATTTCACTGTCTAACTGCAGTACCGCTCCTCGACCTGCATGTTATTATATATACAGTGTGTTATATCTATTGACTTACCTCACACATGCACTCACTCTTTCGTCTCATATATTTAACACTAGACATTTGCGTGTAAGAAAATTAAATTTGTGTATTTCGTGTAAATACACAGAATTTGATTTTGGAAAAAGTTTAATTCAATTTTGGTCGTCATTTTTAAACGCAACATTTTTATTTGAAAATATTTTAGAAACCAGTTTCTTTAGGTATATTGTTGACTAAAATAAGTCTATGAATAGAATATACACACAAGTTGTGTATAGATGTGAAATGTGTTGAGAGACCAACAAAAGTTCTTAAAACGAAAATCCACCACCATTCGGTGTTGTATAATAAGTAATAAGTACACCAAGGGGTAGTGTGGAATCGTGAAATTTTGGCACGTATTTGTGTGCATTGGGATTGCGGATAATTCGGTGCTATATACAAAACAATTGGTGTTTATTTTTCCCAAATGGATTGATGGTGATCACGTGAAACGTTTAGATTTTGTTGGCAACGTGCTGTATTTTCAAGAGAAAACCTCTTCTCTGATTAATCCCAATGTTTATAAACACGTTTAGCACGAATTACGATCATTGTGAAGGATATTCACAACTGATCAGTTTTTCCAAACCCACATTTATGTTTTATTTGTCGTATTATGTACATATGTGTTGAATTTTTTCTCAATAGATTTATTTCTTTTTTGACTCACTTCTAACACGACATTTTTCTGTGAAAGTAACGGTTAAAAACCATATAAAATATGGTTAAATGATGTTACAACTAAATTTTTATCATCCAGCTATATAATAAAAATACTGCAAACTTAATTTTATTAATGTAGATAATTTCTACTTAATTAACATTTAAAATTGTACAAAGAAAAAATTCAAACAGCAAGATTATTTCGAAATTTCCACTTACACAGAAAATAAATTTAGTTTCTTTATACACATAACATATAATGTAAAATCTGTCTGTTTATGCCCATAAAGAAAGCAATATTATTATGATATACCATAAAAGCGTTTTATGTAAATGTATAGAAGATTTACATGTTACCAAGTTATAATCTTTTATAATATACACAAATTTTTATGTTATAATGTTGTATGATGTGATGGTAGCCAAAAAAAAAAACATTGATTGTCTATTATCTTTGGAACCTTTTCAACTGGAAACTATCATTTGTCTATTATCAACCCTTTTTACCAACTTTCCACCAACTGGATTCAATCGATGCTGGAACTGGTTTTTTCTTATATTGTTTTATTTGAAGTTTCACGTATGTTGAAAAGACGACAAAATATATAATTCTTTACAGGTTTCTTTTATACTCTCAATGCATATATTGACTTAACAAATCTTCCATTTTTTTTTCCTACCGAATGCCGTTGTATTAAACCCTGTAAATTTGACTAGCGGCATATTATCCAGACATGCATGTAGGTTTGTTATTCAACAATGGTTTCACTATTTGTTTATTTTCTGGTCATGCTACATTCTATAACATTTACAGCCAGATTTAATTCATTTTCATATAAAATACATTCATTTTGAAAACGATTTCTTGATGAATCTTTTTTTTTTTTTTCGTAATAATACTTAATTAAAGGTTTCATTATTTTCCAAGGACATACATATATAATGAATTTAAATAAAAAATGAATAAATTTCGAAAATTAACATACACCGAAGAATGCTATTCATGATTAAATTATTAATAAATTTTAAAAAATAATACGAAAGATAACCAGAAGTGTTTGGTAATGAATATAAATTTTCTTATTAGGTGGGAAGTTTATAGTTTGTTCAAATGGAAAAAAAACCAGCCCTTGTAATTATATAAATATAACACAAAATCAAATACTTGTCGGCTTAATGCAAGCCCATTAAGAGGTTCTTCTTCTTATACAATACGAGTATAGTCTTAAGATTCTAATTAGTTGTAATCCTCATTACACAAGTTTGTAAGTTGATGGTAAGAAACCCATATATACGTGCATGTACGGTAGTAAGACATATGAAAATTTACAATAATGGTATAAAATGGTATGTTTAGTTGGCACAAACATATAATCCGCAACCACGTTCATGCCAGCTTATATTTTAATTGAATTAATGGCCGCTAATGACCTCCCAGTTTAATAATTATTAAGTGTATTTTGTACTGACAAATAAATATATAAATTTTCCAATTAATGATTTAAACTGTCCATAATTATTACCATTAATTCTGGTACTGATCTTATGACCTAGTGTTAATCTAATGTACGGTTATTATTTATTAGAGAGAGGATAAATATTAAGACTCTCGGAATAGAAAATTAGTTCAAATTATTTGATTTTTTTTTATTTCTTTACAAAATGAACTGTTAAATAATCACGAATCTATAACTAGAAAGCCAGCAGGTAATCGTATCACGAATATTACTCTAACTATAAATAACAACGTGAGTTTTGTTGGAAAAAAATTTGACTAAAACTATTAGATGTGTTAGTTTTCGAAAGGCATATCAAAATAAAGATAAATGATGGATTTAAAGGCAATTAATGTGTTTATTCGGAAATGTGATTAAAAACGTGATTTGGTTTTATTTTTAATCGTGTCAATCAAACATACTTATTTGTATGTAGGTATAGGAATTGTGTAAAGAAAAAAAAATTGTATCAATTATAAAATTAATTAAAATATGCAAACATTTTTAAATATCGCGACCAATAAAATAATAATTTTGTATATAAAAAGTTACCTACGCCAATAAAAAAAGGATTGTATAAAAGTTATATTCGCTGTTAGTGATTAGTTGAAAATTTATTAATTTCCATCAAAAATTATTCACAAGTGTAATTAAAAAATTTGCTAAAACTCCATTCACACAAACAAAAAGTTTTTCTCCAGTTTTATAATACGCAACAAAAAAATTGTACACGAAAGTTTGAAAGTCTCATTAAATGAATTCAATTTCCAATTGTAATAAAAAAAATTGTATACGAATTTTAATGGTTTTCAACGATTCAGTTTTTATTTAAGTTAATTAGCATTTTTCAGTTATGATGAAAAATTCTGCGATTATAATTATTATTATCAACTGATTTCAATTATGTAAACTTTTCAGGCATTTTTTTGTTTGCAATTATCTATATCTATTTTATTTATGAGTACATAAAATTAAATGTGTTTTTAAATATTTTTACAAAGCTTTATTTACTTACTTTCATATAAAAATATTTAAATAACAAAAAAATATACATATATATTCAAATGTAATAAAATAGTATAGTTGAAGGTTGAAAAACAACAAAGAATCCTTGTACGCAAAATATGATTGCCAAAAAGGAACCGTATTCTCTAGCTGGTATTAGTTTATCATAACTAAAAATAGTTTTATTCTACATACTTATTTCATTAGGAATGAAGTTAATTAAAAAAATGCAAATGGAAATAGCTTTAAAGCTTTTTTTAGTTAACCATTATCAATGCACACAATGTTTATTATGTTTTAATTTTCTAATTATTTTTTTCCATACTACACTATATCTAACGTAATTACATAAAACCTATTTGGGCCTCAGATAATGTTTTTAAAGTTGGATCTGTATTTTAGTATGTATAATAAATTTACACTTAAATATGTTTTCGAAATTTATTTTTAGATTAACTATTATTCACTAGAATAGAGAATTAAAAAAAAATAATACAAACGATAAACATTTTGCACTATAATTGTTGTTTCATTATTATAACTGCAATCTACTGTTTACTATTATTTCGCTTTGTTAATTACTACAATAATAGAAACGTATATGATTTCGTGTTTTTTGTGTGGAGTCAACGAATTTGACACATTTTTCATTTAACACCTGCATATATTGCCATATTATACTCTTGTTTATAAACAACATAATCGTGGGCGATGTTGACAAGCTTCAATAGAAAAAAAATTGTTACAAAAATGACGTAATATTATTTTCTAGCGGACTGGCGCCATAAACTTGTCATATGTAATATTTTGCACGAAACTATGTTGAGGAAGCTAATTTGAAGAAAATTTTCCCTTATTTACTATTCTATCAAATTCGAACACATTTAATTTATTACATAATTAATTTGATGTATTTCAAGTGTCATAAAAGTCGCGATAAAGCCCCACAATAAATAATAAAGTACATTGACTTTGAGATAAAAGGTATTATTGTTTGCACTCTAAGATGACATATTGCAGGATTGTTTAATTTTTCGGTTGACTTGTCGCTATTCACATATATTCTTCTAGTTTTTTCTCTCTACCATATTTAATTCTATCCAAATGTTATGATCGCATTGCACAATAATATCACGAGATAAGAATAAATACAAATAATTTAACATTCATTCAGATTCACAGCATAATGTGTGCTTTTTTTACTCAGTTTGTTTATTAGTATTTTCCATAAGTGGTAGTTGTTTTAATCGAATTTTAATGTAAAATGTGACGGCTCTTTTCTGACAGTTTAAAAACTAGTTTAATAATCTGTTTATATTAAATGTACAACTTATATGTATTTATTATTATTCGTAATACTGAAATAAAATCGTGCCTACATGAAACTGCACTGATTTATTGCTCAACTGTTATCACATTTAATTAATATTCGATAAATTATATTTCGTTGATGTGTTGTATTTATATAAATCCGAAACTCGTATATGTACATATATCTGACAAATTTGCAAACCTTCATATATTTGTAATTATGTCACAATAATAATACACAAATAAATCTCGTTCGATGACATTGCAACACGAAAAAAATGCGTATAATATTGCATTTGTGTGCAACAATGCATAAAATTCTCTTCAAACTGAAAAAAAAATGTTAATATGAAAGGAGGTGTGCATTTCCGGTTACCCATCTATAATTAATGAAAAATATCTACAATATGCATCAAAGTTTAAATTTATAAATAAAATTTCCATGTTGGTAAATAGTAAACAAAACATTTTGTAATAAAAACACAACGCTTTTAGTATATATGTATAACCTTATTGAGACAGAATCAAATAAAATAATATAATTAGAAATTAATGTATGGAACAAAAGTGCATATAGTATTTTGTGCTGTAAAACAGAACAATACAAGTATTATTACGGTCTGGTGAATATGTGAATCTAACGTTGTCAACATATATTACAATGTGGAAAATATACGCACAGCATCAGTTTTATCAGTGGCAAAAAAGGAACGCAAAATATTCCTAGTTATTTTTACTTTATTTTATATTTTTATTGCAAATATATTGTGAAATGTTACGGCAATATAACGTGCGTTGGAGTGGTCAGGCTTGATAACAGATATCGTTTATTTTGCTACTTTCCTAACTCACTATACTATATACTACATAACTATATGCTATATCGTAAAACTTTTTTGTATGTTTACTGATAAATACAATATAATATATATAGGGTAAAGTCGACTAGAATTTACAGTTACGAAAAATTAAAACAAAAAAATGTATGATAAATATCCATACAAAGTATTACCCAACGTGCATACCATCCAAGACTTGACTTCAAAGAACTCAAATTTATTTTGTGTGTTTAAAAAAATACATTTAAAAACATTATCTACAAAGTTCCAAGTAATTAATTTTTTTTATATATATGTAATGTATATTTGTCTGGTTTGGTTTTTGTAAAAACAAATTTATTTTCTTTGTTTTGCATCTTTTTCACTTCACTTAAATCTCCTTATAAGATGAATGCATACAAAGTAGTTTACACAGTTTTGTTATGTATACAGGGTGTTCCAAATTGTCAAAATTTCCAATAAGTTCAATACATTTAAAATAGTGCTTAAAGCCGCCGGTCAGTGTTTAGAATATTACTGATTAATTTTGTTAAAAAAACGTAAAAATAACAAACATTTTCTTTATTTCAACATCCTGTATATAAACTGGAGTTTAATTTATAGCGAATTTATTTAGATTTCTTCGAAAGTAATTAAGAAGTCATTTGATTGTTGTGTGCACAAAACTTATCTTCTCAGAATATAGAATTTATATATTATAAACATCAGAAATGATTTTATAACTAAAATTTCTAATAATATCGCACATTAAAATTGTATGTACGTTATGTATACGAGTACAATAATATTATGTGAAAATTATCACGTACAAGTACGTACATGTGACGCCTACGGCTTTAAAATTTATACACAACTTCATCAGGAACATGAAAGCACGATATTTGTGTTTTTCTTTCAACTAATCATCAATATTATTGTGTTAGGTAGGCATAACAATTTCCTTCCTGATTTATTTTCGTGTGTGTGGGAAATTGTAACGAAATCTATGCAGGAAGAAGTTTTGCTAATATAATTGCCCACATATGTTTACTTTTTTTTTACTTCTTTGTTATCTGAAGAGATCTTTTTGCTACAATTAAATATATACGAAATTTGAATGAAATTGACGGCATTTCTTGCAAATTTTCCTCTCAAAAGAATAAAAAATTAGAGATAGTTAGTTTAGGTGAATTTATATCGTTAAGTAACATTAGTAGTGAAAAACGAGCACATATTGTGGAAACTGTTCGTTTAATAACAATGGTGCACAAAAATAAACTAAGTAACAGCAGATATGTCCAATTTTGGAATGTTGCCACATGTGAAGTAAAGTCTTTTATTATAAGATGAGTACGAGAAAAAATACACACTAAAAGCGACATTATTATTACTCACAGACATAATAAGCCAGACGCTTTTTAACAAACTATTATACAAATACATCAATATTTAACAATAAACGTTGAAGGTAAAATATACAGTAATGTATATACAATTTCTTGTGCAACAACAAAGTACTATATATTTGCGAATTCAATGTTAGTTTTACACATATACGAGGGCTGTTTGATATATAACTTGTTTCATATAGTAATAGTAGGCTTGTGACGTTATCTATATACGTTATCAAAAACTTTATTTTATAATAATTAATAATCTGAAGTGTCAAATTGTTTGATTAATATTTGGCCGTTTGGCAGCTATTTAAATAAGACATAGTTTGAATAAAATACACTTATGAATAAAATTGGAATTCGTGGTGTAATTCAATTCTTTTTTCTGGAGGGAAAAACGCCAAAAGAAATTCACCAAAGAGTTTTACCATACATTGGGTGATTCTTGCCCTTCTTACGAAACGGTAAGACTTTAGATAAATGAATTTAAACGTGGTAGGAGAAGCATGAAGATGCTCAACGTTCTGGAGTTCCGAAATCTGCTGTGCTACCAGATATTGTAAAAAAAATCCAAGATTTAGTAATGAATGACAGAAGATTAAAAGTGCGTGAGCTAGCAGAGGCCACAGGCATATCATCCGAGAGGGTTAATTTTATTTTACATAAACAATTGTCAATGAAAAAAATTTGTGCAAGATGGGTGCCGTGTTTGCTCACTGAGAGTCAAAAGCAAGTTCGGATGCAAACAGAAAAATTAGCTGAAATACGATTTGAAGTACTGCTTATTCCCCTGATCTAGCTCCCTCCGACTATCACTTGTTCCCTAATCTCAAAAAATACCTGGCAGGTCGACATTTTAGGTCAAATGAGGAAGTAATGAATGAAGTAAACGGTTATTTTGCAAGCCTCGAAGAAAATTACTTTCGAGATGGAATTGCGAACTTGGAAAAACGTTGGGCAAGTGTGTAGATCTTCATGGGGATTATGTTGAAAAATAAAATACTTTTTGAATCTCAAACTCTTTTCTTTCATGTCAAAACAAGTTATTTATCAAACCACCCTCGT